>JADBJO010008570.1:37500-45000 GCA_016801955.1 Conus betulinus
AGCAGGATCTTGTCCAATCATTGTGGATGCAGCTTTGGAATTCTGTGCCTTTTTAAGTTGCCTGGTTTTGTCGATGGGATAGGGGTGTGAAATATTGAGCGCGTTTACATATTTGTGTTGCCATTCCTTGTTGATGAATTGAGTCTGGAATATGTTTGTGAAGTGGCATGTGTTGACAATGCATGGGAGTGTGCCATAGCAAGAGTAGGATGTTGCCAGGAATTTTCTCCAGAAATGGAGTGTAGAATAGCAGGCATTGGAAGTCGAATGCATTGTTAGTATTTGTGAGTGCGGTATAGTGAGTTTGTAATGTTGCCACCTGTTGTCAATAAATAGGAGTGTCAAATGACATGTAAGTGATGTTGCCTGTGTTGTTAATGTTTGTAAATGTGATAGTGGAAGAGTGAGGGCAAGATGTTGTCGTGTGTGGAACACTGAGTGTGTGATATGGCCATGTATTGACAGTGTATGGGAGTGTGAGAAAATGTGTGATGTAGTCATGTCAATAATGTAATGAGAGTGTGTGATGTGGCCATGTATTGACAGTTTATGGGAATGTGGGAAAATGTGTGATGTAGTCATGTCAATAATGTAAATGAGAGTGTGTGATGTGGCCATGTATTGACAGTTTATGGGAATGTGGGAAAATGTGTGATGTAGTCATGTCAATAATGTAAATGAGAGTGTGTGATGTGGCCATGTATTGACAGTTTATGGGAATGTGGGAAAATGTGTGATGTAGTCATGTCAATAAATGGGAGTGTGTGGTGTGGCCATGTATTGACAGTGTGTGGGAGCATGAGAAAATGTGTGAAGATGTAATGTCAATAAATGGGAGTGTGGAATAGTGAGTGCGTGATGTGCCACACATGGACAGTTTATGGTAGTGTGGGAAAAATGTGTGAAGGTATGTCAATAAATGGGAGTGTGTGTGGTGTGACCATGTATTGACAATTTATGGGAGTGTGGGGAAAAATGTGTGATGTTGTAATGTCAGTGAATGGTAGTGTGGAATAACGAGGTTTTTTTGTTGTTTTATGTGGCCATGCATTTCATTAACAGGAGTGTGGAATAACGAGGGTTTTTGTTGTTGTTTTATGTGGCCATGCATTTCATTGACAGGTGTGTGAATAACGAGGTTTTTTTGTTGTTGTTTTATGTGGCCATGCATTTCATTGACAGGAGTGTGGAATAACGAGGGTTTTTGTTGTTGTTTTATGTGGCCATGCATTTCAATTAGGGAGTGTGGAAGAGTGAGTGTGCCTGACGTTGTCAAGAAGCGGAACTGTGGAATAGCTTATCTGCTAGGTTTTGTCAGTAAACAGGAGTGTCGTTACACAGAGGAGTGTGTTCAGTCCACGGAGATCAAGTCAGAAGAGAGAGGGAGCAGATGTGTGCGTGTGCGAGAAACCTACCCACTATGCATAACATAAATACAGGCAAGCCGTTTCAGTCGGTTCCACAGCAGATGGGTGTGTGAGAAACCTACCAACCATACATAACATACATACAGGCAAGCTGTTTCAGTGGATCCACAGCAGATGTGTGAGAAACCTACCCACTATACATAACATACATACAGGGAAGCTGTTTCAGTGGGTTGCACAGCAGATGTGTGTGAGAAACCTACCCACTATACATACATACATACATACAGGCAAGCCGTTTCAGTGGGTTCCACAGCAGATGTGTGTGAGAAACCTACCCACTATACATACATACATACATACAGGCAAGCTTTTTTCAGTGGGTTCCACAGCAGATGGGTGTGAGAAACCTACCAACCATACATAACATACATACAGGCAAGCTGTTTCAGTAGGTTCCACAGCAGATGTGTGTGAGAAACCTACCAACCATACATACATAACATACAGACAGGCAAGCCATTTCAGTCGGTTCCACAGCAGATGTGTGTGAGAAACCTACCCACTATACATTACATACAGGCAAGCTGTTTCAGTGGGTTCCACAGCAGATGTGTGAGAAACCTACCAACATACATACATAACATACATACAGGCAAGCTTTTTCAGTAAGTTCCACAGCAGATGTGTGTGAGAAACCTACCAACCATACATAACCTACATGCAGGCTAGCTGTTTCAATGGGTTCCACAGCAGATGTGTGTGTGTGAGAAACCTACCAACCATACATAACCTACATACAGGCAAGCTGCTTCAGTGGCTTCCACAGCCCAGCCAACCCTACAGTGACCTTCCTGGGAGAGTTAGGCATGCACACTGGTTAGAGAGTGAAGACTGGTGTGTTTGTGTGTATGTGTGTGTGTGTGTGTGTGTGTGTGTGTGTGTGTGTGTGTGTGTGTGTGTGTTCATCCCAAGTTTTCCTATCTCTACTCCTTTCTCTATGCCCTTTGTCTCTGTGACTCCAATCTTACTCATTCTCTGGCTGTTTCTCTCACACTCATACATACACACACACACACACACACACACACACACACACATGCACACATTCTCGCACATGCTTGCTCACACACACACACTCATGCTCACACTCCCAGGACTCTTCAACACCATGGGACTTAAACATTAAACGCTGCGTGTGTAGTTCGCAGTTTCCCATCTCTCTCTCTCTCTCTCTCTCTCTCTCTGACACACACACTCAGAGAGTAAAGTGAAACTAAAAGCTGTAAAATTTATTTTAGCTGTAGTTGAAGACACCAGCACCACAACATTCACTGCAAACAACTAAACCTTTGACTGGGAATAAATATTACCTCATGGAATGCCAGTTTCTAAACATCTTCACAACTCGTAAGATTTCAAATTCATTAAAAAGTAAACATCCAACAGTGCTTGAAAATGACACTGTCTCCTATTGCCCCACCTGATCACAACTTGTCAATATCCTACAGTGCTGTCTCCTATTGCCCCACCTGATCACAACTTGTCCTACAGCGCTGTCTCCTATTGCCCCACCTGATCATAACTTGTCCTACAGTGCTGTCCCCTATTGCCCCACCTGATCATAACTTGTCCTACAGTGCTGTCCCCTATTGCCCCACCTGATCACAACTTGTCCTACAGTGCTGTCTCCTATTGCCCCCACCTGATCATAACTTGTCAACATCCTACAGTGCTGTCTCCTATTGCCCCACCTGATCATAACTTGTCACAGTGCTGTCCCCTATTGCCCCACCTGATCACAACTTGTCCTACAGTGCTGTCTCCTATTGCCCCACCTGATCATAACTTGTCAACATCCTACAGTGCTGTCTCCTATTGCCCCACCTGATCACAGCTTTGAGAAATGGTCCAGGGAATGGTAAGTAGGAGAGCAAAATCAAAAAAAAAAAGAGGAAGTGCAACTATTTAAAGAAATGGCACCAACAAATTTCTTAAAATGCACAGCTTACACACACACACACACACACACACACACACACACACACACACACACACACATACCAACAGTTGGAGCAGCGGCAATCACAATGTTAGATTTTTTCAACATCTTACAAGAAAATCATAAAAACAATTCCGTTTTTCATCAATATTTCCAAAAAGCTTTTCAACATTTGCATGAACCTTGGCACGATTTGTTAAAGCAATTTTTATTTTTTTTTTTTTCGTGTTTTTTTGGGGGGGAGGGGGGTTTGGGGGGAGGGAGGGGAGACACGTTTACAAAAATGTGGTCCAGAAATGGACCAACATGAGCGGTGAGGATCTAGAATTGCAGACAACGCTGGTGAACATGGAGGAGGAAAAGAAGACGCATTCTGCAGATGGAAAGCAAAACATGTCAGCATCATTTTGTTACAAATACAAAACTGCAACACACACACACACACACACACACACTTGCTCATCCAAGCACACACACACACACACACACACACACACACACACACACACACACACACTTACTCATCCAAACACACATACATACGTGCACACAAAGTTACAGATATCTCAACAGTATGCTGTAAAACCACACACACACACACACTTGCTCATCCAAGCACACACACACACACACACACACACACACACACACACACACACACACACACTTACTCATCCAAACACACATACACACGTGCACACAAAGTTACAGATATCTCAACAGTATGCTGTAAAACCACACACACACACACACACACACACACACACACACACACACACACACACACACATACAGACATTCAGCTTGATTATGCAGATAAGAATCGACTAATACACTGGATGATTCATTCATTTGTCACAGTGATCGCAGATTGAAGATGCACATTCGATCCATGTCACCTATTGGCCTTCTTACTCCAATACTTCACTGGGTGTGACAGAGAAAGTGCGAAGTGGTTAAGGAGAAAACAGAGCGTAGGGTGTGTAAGAGTATATGAGAGAAAGTACAATAAGTAGTTTCATTTGAAAATCACACATCCAGCTTCTTGCTCAAATCATGGGTGGGGAAAGGGAAAGGCTGGAGGGGTAGGGTGTGTAGGAGTATATGAAGAAAGTACAATAAGCAGTTTCCATTACAAATCACACACCACTTCCTTGCTCTAATCATGGGTGGGGAAAGGGACGCTCTCTGTGATGAGTCATGGGAAGGACCCCCCCCCCCCCCCCCCCCACACACACACACACACACACACTTTCTCCTTTCCACCTCCTCCCCAGGTCTCTCTTTCTCTCTCTCTTTGTTCCTCTGCTACAATTCCAAGAACAGAACAAATTTGGAAGAATGTGATTGTAACCCTATCTTAACCCTTTTAGGGCTGACACAGTGACTGACTATGTCACCTTCCACAGCAAGCATGTGTGGGCCGCTCAGTTGACTATGTCACCTTCCACAGCAAGCATGTGTGGGCCACTCAGTTGACTATGTCACCTTCCACAGCAAGCATGTGTGGGCCGCTCAGCTGGAAGATCTATTCTCCTCTACTGACGCCGTCATCACTCTGTGATGAGTCATGGAAAGGACCCACAGCTACAGAAAAACATCAAAAGCACCCAGTGAAGTACGTTTCCTTGAAGAGGGGCCACACACATTCTGCATCGCTTCACACGCTCCTCATGCTGACAGAACATGTATCACACTGGGGATCAAACGCAAATGAAGCTTGGCTGCATCATAGTCAAAAGGACTTTCTGCAGACATATATATACTGGTAAGGTTTTTTGTATGTATTCTTTCAGAGTCATCTGTAACGATCGTCTACTACAAAGGACTTTCTGCAGACATATATATGTGCATTGAAAGTGTACTGGCGTGGAAAGTGTACTCTCCACGGGCAAAATCGTGGAATGTATACCACGGCTGATCCATGGAATGTATACATTCCACGATTGGCCCGTACACTTTCCACGCCAGTACACTTTCAAGCATGTGTGTGTGTGTGTGTGTGTGTGTGTGTGTGTGTGTGTGTGTGTGTGTGTGTGTGCAAGCATGTGCAACATAATCCTACCCCGCCAAATCTTTCTGCGTGTACACACAAACAGACTGAAATACTGCTGACTGATTATGTACAAATCGACACGGAACTGAACTAAGAGCAATTTAGAAAATATCCAACAGCACACAGAATGAAGGCAAAACAACAAAACAATGAAACAACAACAACAACAACAACAAAACTCACATTGCCAGCATCGTTAAAAAACATTCAAACAATATCACATGACATTTCACTAAGATACACACTGGTTAACATCTGCACATGTCATTGGTCAATACAATTGTCATGTCATCAGTTCACTGATCAATGTAAAAAGCTGTGCAAAAAAAAAAAAAAAAAAAAAAAAAAGCTGCCGTGTCATTTATTTACAGATCAAAATCAAAGGCAGTACAATAAAGTACACAAAATCGTTCACAAATCTATGGCACTTGTATGAATAGCATTGCACTCTAGTTTTAAAAAAAAGACGACAACACACACAGAATTTTGTTGCAACAAACTTCACTGATAAAAGAGAATGAAACATGTTGCCTTGTGTTCCATTGTGTGTGTTTGTTGTCTGGTGTTTTCTTGTCTGGTGTTTAGTTGTCTGGTTTTTTTTGTTGTCTGGTGTTTAGTTGTCTTGTGTTTTTGTTGTTTTATGTTCTGTTGTGTGTTTTATCATCTTGTGTTGCGTTACATATTTTTGTTGTCTTGTGTTTTGTTGTGAGTTTTGTTGTCTTGTGTTTTGTTGTGTGTTTTGTTGTCTTGTTTTTTGTTGTGTGTTTTGTCATCTTGTGTTCCGTTGTGTATTTTGTTGTCTTGTGTTTTGCTGTGTGGTTTTTTATCACATACTTTATTATGTGCTTTGTTGTCTTATGTTTTGCTGTGTGGTTTGTTATTACATGCTTTATCATGTGCTTTGTGCTTGTTTTGTTATCATGTGTTTTATCATGTGTTTTTGCTGTGTGGTTTGTTATCACGTGTTTTATCATGTGTTTTGTTGTGTGATTTGTTATCATGTGTTTTATCATGTGTTTTTGTTGTGTGTTTGTTATCGTGTGTTTTATCATGTGTTTTGTTGTGTGGTTTGTTATCATGTGTTTTGTTATGTGTTTTGTTGTGTTGTATTTTGCCTTGTGGTTTGTTATCACACATTTTATTATGTGTTTTGTTGTCTTATGTTTTGCTGTGTGTTTATCATGTCTTTTGTTATATGTTTTGTTGTGTGGTTTGTTATGTGTTTTATTATGTGCTTTGTTGTGTTTTGCAGGGTATTCTGTTATGTGTTTTATCATGTGCTTTGTTGTCTTGTTTTTTTGCTGTGTGGTTTGTTATCATGTGTTTTGTTATGCACTTTGTTGTGTTTCTTGTGTGGTTTGTTATCATGCGTTTTTGTTATGTGCTTTGTTGTGTTTTGTTGTGGATTGTTATCATGTGTTTGTAATGTGTTTTGTTGTGTTTTGTTGTGTGGTTTGTTATCATGCGTTTTGTTATGTGCTTTATTGTGTTTTGCTGTGTGATTGCTATCATGCGTTTTGTTATGTGCTTTATTGTGTTTTGCTGTGTGGATTGTTATCATGTGTTTTGTTATGTGCTTTATTGTGTTTTGCTGTGTGGTTTGTTATCATGTGTTTGTTATGTGCTCTGTGGTCTTGTGTTTTGTTGGATGCTGTATTCCATTCAACTCAAGTGTTTTTGTCCCCAAACCAACCACCCTGGACACAGCGGGGCTGTTGATTCAGAGTGTACGGTCTTCTGTCTCTGTACAATTTAACCTGTGACGAAAACTGTTGACATTAACCCCTTCAATGCCAAGGCTAAATACATGCTATATGCCAAGGCTAAATACATGCTATAAGCCAAGGCTAAATACATGCTATATGCCAAGGCTAAATACATGCTATATGCAAAGGAACAATGACCAAACTTTATCTAGTTCTCTGTAATCATGATAAGTCGCAACTTTTCTGATTATTTTTACAAAATTATCCCCCCCCCCCCCCCCCCCCAAAAAAAAAAAAAAAAAAAAAAAAAAAAAAAAAAAAAAAGCTGTTCTAGCTCTAAATAACATTTTAAAGAAATATCAGCCTAGC
>JADBJO010008570.1:50000-51086 GCA_016801955.1 Conus betulinus
ACATTCCACGTGATTTTTCTAGAATACTTTTTTGTGTTGATTCCAAATCTGTTCTTCAAGCAATGGAATCTGTTGCTGCTACCAATCGCGCCGAGATTATCACCGAACTAAAAATTCTGATCCATCCTTACATCTAGAGGGATAACAGTGGACTTTTGCTGGATTCCGTCACATTGTGGGATTGTAGGAAATGAATGGGCAGACAGAACTGCCCGCATGGGATCCAAAAACTCTGAAAATTCTGTCTATGTCAAAATACCCTTGAGTCTTCACGAAGCCTATGGACTCTTAAATAAAGTCTCTTTTGAGTCTTTTTTATAAGCTGTATAAAGATTCAGTTCTCTTTAAAATACATGTACAAGATTCTTCACTGAGTTGCTGTTCAAGAACTCAGAAATCTACCCGTCCATCTAACTCGCCCAATCAAATTCGTAAACTGTATACAAAGACGCATGTACATGTACACAAATTTCGGAACTGGAATCTCTCTTATATAGGCTCAAAGTTAACGCTCTTCGTACAAAATTCCACAGAAATTTACAATGCGCTTGTGGAGCAGTCGACAGTTTCAATACTCTGCATTTTCTTTTTAACTGTTCCTATTTTAACTCATCTCTCTCCAACTTCCGACAAAAAGATCCCCCATGCATTTTTCAGAATCTCCACGCCTTTTTTTACATTTTTGTAATTCGTTGATGTTAAGCCCAGTTGGCTCGTTTGTGTAAATATTTCCAGTTTTTTTTTTTTTTTTTTTTTTTTTTTTTTTTTTTTTTTTTTTTTTTTTTTTTTTTTTTTTTTTTTTTTTTGCTTTGTAATTACACACACACACACACACACACACACACACACACACACACACACATACACATATACACACATATACTCATATACACACACACGCATGCGCACACGCACACACACACACATACTTACCATGGAGATACTGACTGCCATTCAAGATGACATTCAGGGGATCAATGACAGATCCTAATTTAGACAACTGCCAACTGCCGTTTTCCTGAATCGTAGGGCTGAATCCAAACGACAAGGCTTCTGCCAATCGTGTCGGACCTTTGCTAAACCACT
>JADBJO010008570.1:71778-79278 GCA_016801955.1 Conus betulinus
TTAACAATGAAAACTCACACTGGACCAATCGTTTTAACAAGAAAACTCACACTGGACCAATCGTTTTCAACAATGAAAACTCACACAGGACCAATCGTTTTAACAATGAAAACGCACACTGGACCAATCGTTTTAACAATGAAAACTCACACAGGACCAATCGTTTTAACAATGAAACTGGACCGATCGTTTTTAACAATGAAAACTGGACCACACTGGACCAATCGTTTTAACAATGAAAACTCACACTGGACCGATCGTTTGATTCCGATCTGCTGCACTGACCTGTTCCCAAGTGTTAGTGGAACCAGTGCTTGCTTGATTAAAAGAAAAACTCTTACTATGCAATCCTGGTGAGTTCTTACAGATCCACTCCAAAATCTGATGGGTTTGTCTCTGGGTCATGGTCAGTCTCTTCATGTACTCTTCTTGGTGCACTCTTCTTGGTGCCACTCCTCTTGGTGCCACTCCTCTCTTGGTGCACTCCTCTTGGTGCACTCTTCTTGGTGCACTCTTCTTGTTTTACTCTTCTTGGTGCACTCTTCTTGGTGCACTCTTCTGGTGTACTCTTCTTGATGTACTTATCTTGATGCACTCTCTCTTGGTGTACTCTTCTTGATGTACTCTTCTTGGTGTACTTATCTTGATGCACTCTTCTTGGTGTACTCTTCTTGATGTACTCTTCTTGGTGTACTCTTCTTTGGTACTTATCTTGATGCACTCTTCTTGATGTACTCTTCACGATGTATTTATCTTGATGCACTCTTCTTGATGTACTCTTCTTGATGTACTTTCTTAATGCACTCTTCTTGATGTACTTATCGTGATGTACTTGACTTGGTGTACCCTTTTTGGTAAACTCTTCCTTGATGTACCTCTCTTGGTGTACTCCTCCTAAAGTACTTGTTTTGATGTACTTGATTTGGTGTACTTCTCTTAAGTTACTTGACTTGGTGTACTTCTTTTGATCTACTTCTCTTGATGTACTTTGACTTGGTGTTTACTTCTCTTGATGTACTTGACTTGGTGTTTACTTCTCTTGATGTACTTGACTTGATGTACTTCCCTTGATGTACTTGACTTGATGTACTTCTCTTGATGTACTTGACTTGGTGTACTTCTCTTGATGTACTTGACTTGATGTACTTCTCTTGATGTACTTGACTTGATGTACTTCTCTTGATGTACTTGACTTGATGTACTTCCCTTGATGTACTTGACTTGATGTACTTCTCTTGATGTACTTGACTTGATGTACTTCTCTTGATGTACTTGACTTGATGTACTTCCCTTGATGTACTTGACTTGGTATATTTTCTCTTGATGTACTTGACTTGATGTGCTTCTCTTGATGTACTTGACTTGATGTACTTGACTTGGTGTATTCCTCTTGATGTGCTTGACTTGGTGTACTTGACTTGATGTACTTCTCTTGATGTGATGTACTTCTTCTGATGTACTTGACTTGATGTACTTGACTTCGTGTGTGTTCCTCTTGATGTACTTGACTTGGTGTACTTCTCTTGATGTACTTGACTTGGTGTACTTCTCTTGATGTACTTGACATCCTTTGGCAGGAGCTGTACCCAAGTTCCTGGTGGCTTCAAGCGTGTCTATCAGTGAAAAAAAAAAAGCCACATATGTGTCCTGGTGGCTTCAACTGTGTTTATTAGTGAAAAAAAACAAGTATGTGTATGTGTATGAAAAACATGGACCACTTGTGCAAGCTTTCGATCAAAGGGGAACGACTGTACAGTCTTGTGCCGTGGCCTGCCTGTCTAGTCATGGAAACCAAACAACATGCACGCCACAAGGGGCTGTAACTAGGTAACACACAGAGTACATCAAGAAGGCTACATCAACAACAACACACCAAGAGACGTATGTGGGACTCTTGCTCCTGACACATCAACACACAACCAGCCGGACAAACAGAGAATTCCTCCTTTCAATCAGTCACCAAATGTTCACATTCTCAACGTAAAATTTTGTTCACAATGACTTCACATAATCACACTATCCTGTTTTCAAGTTAACAGACTCAAAGACACCTTTTCTTTTCAAGTTTGGCATCAACAGCGTCCCATAAAAATTCCCGTTTTTTACAAAGAAAGTTCCCCGATCCTCGCAGACCTGTGTAACAGTTTACTTTCCCCAGTTTCTCTCATCTTCTCAATCTCCACAACCTCTTGCTGACTTACGGGAAAACACACACACACACACACACACACACACACACACACACACACACACACACAAACTGTGTGTGTGCCTTTCTCAAGAACAGTAACAACAGAAGAAAAGACCACTCTCCCCTATTGTGCCTGGGGGAAAAGTTCCTGAAAAGAAAAAAAACCAAACTGATTTTATTTGTTTTATTTATTTTATTTATTTATTATTTTATTTTTTAACAATCATTTTCAGTGATTTTCTTTATCAGAAGAGCATTAATCTTCGTGATGTTATTCTCTCTTTTCCTTTCTTTTGGCACCTGCAGGTTGGCTGAGCTTAACACAGGCCAGCCGTGGCCTTCACACTCCCTGTTGACACCTCCTGTGTCACTGGAAAGGAAAAACTGAGGCATCCCCACCCCCACCCCCTTCCCCTCCAGCTCCCCCAACGCCTGTTGCACATGGGTTGAACTCATTGCAAGGTATTGAGTCACACACCCACACAAAATGGAATGTGCCATGACACATGGGTTGAACTCATTGCAAGGTATTGAGTCACACCCACACAAAATGGAATGTGCCATGGCACATGGGTTGAACTCATTGCAAGGTATTTGAGTCACACCCACACAAAATGGAATGTGCCATGGCACATGGGTTGAACCCTTTCCAAGGTACTGAGTCACACCCACACAAAATGGAATGTGCCATGGCACATGGGTTGAACCCTTTCCAAGGTACTGAGTCACATCCACACAAAATAGAATGTGCCGAGACAAGTCTACATACACTTGAACAACCATATACACATGTACACCAAAGAAAATATGTAAATGAACATATACTGTACACACACAACATACATGAACAGTCTCACATACACACACGTAACTGAGTCTCTCTCTCCTGCTGTCCCCTCTCTCTCTTTCTCACACACACACACACACACACACACACACACACACACACACACACACACTGCGCGCAAACACACACACACACACACACACACACACACACACACCACACACACACACACACACACACCACACACACACACACACCACACACACACACACACACACACACACACACACACACACACACACACACACAGAATCACACATACCAGGCACATCTCGCTGACTGACAACTGGCGTGGTCCTCTTGATCCCAAACTCTTCGTCCAGCAGAAAGCTGAAGTTCAAGGACAGGTCAAAGAGGGTCGGGTGCATCAGCTCATACTGCATGTTCATTGGTCCAGCGTGCCACGCCACCCCTCCTTCCACAATGGACTCGCGCATGGCGTCGGTATCTGTCTTGTTGGGACACTGACAGAGCCAGCAACAAAGCCAACCACAAATGAACACACAGAACATGGCGTAAAAATAACACATTTTAACAGGCAACAAAGCCAGCCACAAATGAACACACAGCACAAGGCATAAAAAAAACACATTTAACAGGCAACAAAGCCAACCACAAATGAACACACAGCACAAGGCATAAAATATCACATTTAACAGGCAACAAAGCCAACCACAATGAACACACAGAATAACGTGTAAATAACACATTTAACAGGCACAAAGCCAACCACAAATGAACACACAGAATAACGTGTAAATAACACATTTAACAGGCAACAAAGCCAACCACAAATGAACACACAGCACAAGACGTAAAGTAACACTGAATTAATGGACTACACCAAACAGACAAGTGAATTTTCAACAAATGTGCCTTCTTCAGAGGTTTTCATTTCTTTCTTTCTTTTTTTTTTTTTTTTTTTTTTTTTTTTTTTTTTTTTCAGTCCCATCTTCTATGCCACCTCAGTGGTGGCATTGCACCCATGCTGCTTATTCCGACTCCCCCGTCCACAGCAACACAGCCCAGCCTGGCACCGTCAATCAACAGGGAGCAGTCAAATTTCATGTCATAAAAAGAGGCAACCCACTGGTGGAGACACCGCACTGCTGCTGAGTCACTTCGGTGGTGTTCAGTGGCGCCTGTTCTGATCCAACATATGCAGGACACCACCCACTAAGCCCCCTACTGACAACAATAACTGCTCAGTCGCGGACCTTGTGTGAGTGAGCTCTACCTCTGGAGGGCGCCACCACCTCCGTCGACGACAGCCCCCATGAATTTGCCGATACCTGTGACCCCTGTCGGAACCAAACCAAGGCCATACACGCAGATAGGCAATCAAAACTGAGGTCACCATGACAGCAGGACATGGAAATCCACAGAATTTGAGACTTTTTGGTATGCTGATTGATGAGAATGAGGATGATGACGATGATATTATTGATTTCCATTCTTGTCGGAGATGACAGAGCTGTACTCTACACTTACTTTCACAATATATCCCAGCTCTTTGCAGTCGGCTGGGCTATAAGCAACATTACCTTACCTTATGTTGCTGGTCAAAGTGACCTGGTAGCAGTACAGGTACAGGGTAAAACATAGACCAGTCTCTCTCACCTGAATCTGACTCTGAATCTGAATCATTACGTCGCTGTCGCCACATCTTAGGACATTATCGCCAACAGGTTGGGGGTGTGCACAGTCTAGTTAGTTAGCTGCAGTGATGCGATCAGTCTTTTGAAACTATCTACGGATGCTGCCCTAACAATATTTTCTTCTTACTGAGATAACAAAAAATGACTGTTTGAACTGTTCTGTTTGGCATCTGCTGACTTGGAATGTTCTTGTGTTGTTTCTAATACAGTCACAGATCGCATGGGTGGTATAGTAGTTGCCAGATGTTTCAAGGCCTGATGGGTCACCCAGGCTTTTATGGAATTAAATATTCAGCAGATGGTATGGCCGGTACCAACCCTCAACCACCCTGTAAAGGAAGATGAGGCGTAGATCACGTCTGCGCTGTTGGAGTGTTGGCAGTTTGCAGAGTCTGAAGCATCTTGGTGATGAAGCCGGGTGTTCTGGAATTGTAACCGCCGGTTATGAACTGAGCGGACAGGGTGCTGCACTCTTTCGAGTTTGTCAATGTCTTATTTGAGGTAAGGACTCCAAATGACAGAGCCATACTTGAGGGAGACTGGAACCATACCTGTAAGGTGACGTTGCTGGCCACAGTGACCAGACAGCAGGACAGGCACAGGGCAAGACAGACCAGACTCTCACCTGTTAAGGTGACGTTGTTGGCCACAGTGACCAGACAGCAGGACAGGCACAGGGCAAGACAGACCAGACTCTCACCTGTAAGCTGCAAAGTAAGGCGACTTGCAGGCAGAGATCTAAACAAATTTTAAACAGTACTTACAAGAACACCACTGAATAAACGTGGACAAATGAACCACAAGACAAAACACAACTCCTTCGACCTGTTTATGTCTTCTTCAGGCAAGATAAACAGCACTCGGGACCACGACAACGAAGAGCGAGCTATCCCTTATCTTGGTCGAATTCGGCGCAAGATGGGTGTTGAATCAAAGATAACTGATTGCTCGATCTTCATTTCCGTGTTGTTGATCTTGCCTGAAGAAGGCCTAACAGGTTGAAACGCGTCTTTTTGTCTTGTGATTCGTTTGTCTGCGTGATTCAGTGGAGTCATGATAATTACTTTTCAAACTGTGTTGTCATTCATTTCTCCATGTCGTTTTAGTGGAGTCACAGCGATTCCTTTCAATTCTAAATTTCTCACCTGCAAGGTGACGTTGCTGGCCAGGGTGACGGGGGAGCAGTGCAGGTAGAGGTACAGCAGCCAGGGGTGGGTGGTGTACACCAGCCTCTCAACATACCCCAGCTCCTGGAGCATTTGGCGATGCCCACCGCCCGGGGGTAGAAGAAGACGGTGAAGTAGCGGTTGATGACGTTGAGGGCGAAGCCTGGAATCGGGTGCATTCCATCGTAACCGACATCTACGGGACGAAACATTGAGAGAGGACAGTTACCATCAGCTCCAGTCTTTGAAACCATGTCACACCATAACATGCTGTATGGAATCCATATCATACATCACATCTCAGGCCATATATATATTGTACATGCGTTAGGTCTAGTCCTCGAAATAACATTCACACCATAACATGCTGTATGGAATCCATATCACACATCACATCTCAGGCCATATATATATATTGTACATGCGTTAGGTCTAGTCCTCGAAATAACATTCCCACCATAACATGTGATATGGAATCCATATCATACATCACATCTTTGGCCATATATATATATTGTACATGTGTTAGGTCTAGTCCCTCGAAATAACGTTCACACCATAACATGCAATATGGAATATTGTATCACACATCATATATATATATATATATATATATATATATATATATATATATATATATATATATATATATATTGTACATGTATCATTCATCAGACAAAACAATGTCACAGCAATAAAGCTTTATTGTTATCAGTGTCAATTTTGGGTTAATTCAGTCATTTTGAACTTTACTTACAAAGCTGGAAGAGATCTTTTTCTTTTGTCAATGCTTATTTTACATTTTATCTCTAGAGCTCTGAACACAGCACAGGAAAGTTATGTGGAGAAAATGGGCAGTCACCTCAGGGGAGGGGAGGGAGAGAGAGAGAGAGAGAGAGAGAGAGAGAGAGAGAGAGAAGAGAGAGAGAGAGAGAGAGAGAGAGGAGACGGAGAGAGAGAGAGAGAGAGAGAGAGAGACAGACAGAGGACAGACAGACAGACAGGCAGGACAGACAGACAGACAGGACAGACAGACAGAGACAGAGACAGAGAAAAGACAGAGAAAGTGACAGAGAGAGAGAGAAGAGAGAGAGAGAGGGAGAGAGAGAGAGAGTCTCAGAGAAAGGACATACAGACAGACAGAGACAGAGAGAGACAGACAGACAAAGAGACACAGAGATAGAGACAGAGAGAGAGAGACAAACAAGATATATCCGCATCAAAGCAAAACAAACAACAAACCCTGAGCAACAAGCACACAAAAAACGGATCTCCACACACATCCTCCTACACACCTTCCCCTTTCATCACCCCCACCCCCACCCCCCACCCCCACCCCCCCCCCCAAAAAAAAAAAAAAAAAAAAAAAAAAAAAAAAAAACAGACAGACAGACAGACAAGACAGACAGACGGACTCTCCAACTACCTAGGTGGTTCATGAAGACCAGGTGAACTTTCTTGATCAGGTCAGCATCGCCCCTCCGCTGTCCTCTGTTCAGGGGTCTAAGAACAAGACAGATTCGTTCACATGACAAGGACGGGTTAATTTACTAATGACAATGACAGGTTAAGGTTGATTTACTAATGACAACAGGTTAATTTACAAGTGATAACAACAGGTTAATTTACAAGTGACAA
>JADBJO010008570.1:84278-94408 GCA_016801955.1 Conus betulinus
GGTTAACACACACACACACACACACACACACACACACGTATACACACACACACACACACACACACACACACACACACACACACACACACACACACACACACACACACACACACACACACACACACACACAAACTGGTTCAACAATCTGTGATCCAAACACATGAAAGTGAAAAGTAACTGTGACAGAACCTTTACCCCGTGACTACTGTCACACGTCGCATGCAAGTCTCACACTGATAGTGATACCACCCCTCACAAGCCTTGTGCCTGTGTCTGATACACTGGCTGGCTGTCAGACTAAGGCAGGGCCTGACGGAATGTCGACAGGTTTGTGCATGCCGATTTACTCTGGTGAATTTGGTGCTATGATAACACAAGTCTTTTCAGTCCCCCAAGGGTGCATCCACTCCAGCAGAATGGGAATCAATGTAACTCATTCAGTCCCTGGGGGGAGTGAACTGTATCCTCTCTCTCTCTCTCTCTCTCTCTCTCTCTCTCTGGGGGTGGGGGGTGTGGGGGGAGGGGGGCTGGGGTTAGTCATCTGTCCTCTTATCTCTATCCGTCTATATCACCACATCCACATAACAATCAAAAACCAAACGCTACTAGTCCCCTGCCACGAGACCCAGAGTCACACCACTGGAACCCCCTACCATCAGTTCCGTCTCCCCTCTCTCTCTCTCTCTCTCTCTCTCTCTCTCCAAGGGGGGGGGGGGGGGATGATGAACTGTACTCCTCTTTCCTCTATATCTCCCCATCCACATAATCAAAAACCAAATGCTACTAGTCCCCTGCCACTTGACCCAGAGTCACACCACTGGAACCCTTGCCACCAGTTCCATCTCCCCTCTCCCCGTACCTCTCTCTCCCCCCCCCCCTCTCTCTCTCTTCTCTCTCTCTCTCTCTCTCTCTCTCTCTCTCTCTCTCTATATATAGCACCAAAATTTTTCACTTTTGTGAGTGTCTCTTGAGTTTCATTCATGTCAATAACTATGTTCAGTCATACCTTAGTCTCACCTACAAAACAAAAAAAAAAAAAATTCATTCACTAAGATAATGGGTAAGTGGGGGGTGCGAAAGCCACTGTTACTCAATCTGCTCTCACCTTGTGTCACATGTCATGAATTTTTCTTTCTTCTTCTTTTTTTCTTTTTTAGTCACATGAATCTCTTTTTTGCACTTACAAATCTCACGTGCATTTCAACCTTGACGAAATTTAATCGCTTAAAAATTGTAGTTTTCTTCTCAGATGTGTAACTGAGATACTTACTCACCAGTCCCCACCCCCCCCCACCACCCCCTCTCTCTCTCTCTCTCCCTCTTTAATTCAGTGTGCGTGAATGTTCAGAAGATGACTTAGGAACACGAACAAGGTCACCAAATACAGCATATAAGTGCATGTGCACACTCGCACACACACACACATACACAGAACAATAAGAACAACAACTCTCCTCCCCCTCAAACACATCACACACACACGCACACACACATGCGCCACACACACATGCACACATACACCACATGCACACACACACACACACAAATGCACACGCTCTCTCCTCTCTCTCTCTCGTCTCATCTCTCTCTCTCTCTCTCTCTCTCTCTCTCTCTCTCCCCTCTCTTCTCTCACACACCACACACACACACGCTTCCACACATATGTCTGTGGACTCTCTAATTAACATGCTGACATTACCCCACTGATGAACACACACACACACACACACACCACACACACACATACACACACACTCACTCACTCACTCTCTCCCACACACACTCACACACCAACGCTTGCACACTCACGATGTCCATGGACACTCTAACATGCTGGCATCACCCCACTGATGAACACAAACCAACACACACACGTCTACACTATACGCTGGGGGCCCTGAGAGATTCAAAGTCTCTTTAGATGATGCGATTATTCCCCCTTCCCTGTTCCCATTGTGATGCAGCTGTGGAACATTAAATCTCAGCCTTGACTCTGCAGAGATCAAAGTACTACTACACAAATTCAGTTAAACAAAACTCAGTGCAGTGCCATGATGCCATAAAGAAAAATAACACTCACAAGACTCGGTGAAACAAACAGCGTCACAACAACAAGGAAACCGAAGCACGCTCGCGCCATTTTGTGCAGACGCCCCAACGAAAGGTAAACTGAAAACGAAACGAGCACGAGGCAAGCGGAAATACGTCATGATTCTTCCTCCTAAGGTTCTAGTCCACAATTGCAAATTTACCTTAAGCATTAAAAGCAATACATAATATTATCTCTGTTAGACTCAAAGCTGCAACTGGCGTTCGTTTGTCAGAAGATCAACCATCACCAAAACTTACCCATGGCACAGACCAGCCCTTGATGTATTGTGTCCGATTCTGGGGTAGATCCTCAACCAATTAAATATTAGAAAAAAAATTCAAAGTCAACGCTGTGAAGACTTCCAGAGACGGGACAGATTCATACAAGGCCTCTCCAGTGCCAGACACAACAGCTAAACACACGTCACCTGAGGAAACAGACTTTGAGTCTGTCAGGATTCCCTGTTTTCACTGTAAACGTATGTGCTGAGGCAGGTGTGCACAAATGAAGCTATGCTGTGGTAGTGTGTGTGTGTGGTGTGTGTGTGTGTGTGTGTGTGTGTGTGTGTGTGTGTGTGTGTGTGTGTTGTGTTAGTGCGTGGTGCGTGTGTTTGACCGAGTATGTGTGTGTGTGTGTGTGTGTGTGTGTGGTGTGTGTGTGTGTGTGTGTGTGTGGTGTGTGTGTGCTTATGTGTGTGCTTGCGTGCATGCGCGCACGTGAGTGTGTGTGTGTGTGTGTGTATGTGTGTCTGTCTGTCTGTCTGTCTATCTGTCTGTCTGCATACGTGTGTGCGTGCGTGTGTGTGGTGTGTGTGTGTGTGGTGTGTGTGTGGTGTGTGTGTGTGTGTGTGTGTGTGTGTGTGTGTAGAGAGAGAGAGAGAGAGAGAGAGAGAGAGAGAGAGAGAGAGAGAGCGAAGAGAGAGAGAGAGAGTCTATCAAATACCCTTTTTCTTTTGATCTATCAGAACAAGTTACTTTTTTCCTGTTTTTTTTTTCTTTAATTTCAAATGCTTAATCGTTCACAACATTTATTTACCTGCTCACTGTGTTTTCATTCCAATAAAGATTTTTCTTTTTTTTTCAAGATCTGGCGCTGCTAGTATGAATGATCTTAGTCCCCCTTGACACAAAGACTGCAAAGGTCAATGTTAATTTTAACAAAATGTCAGGACTGACCGGGCCCCCCCCCCCCCCCTTCTCTCCTCTCTCTCTCTCTCGCTCTCTCTCTCTCTCTCTCTCCCTCTCTCCTCTCTCTCTCTCTCTGCCCGTCGTATAATAATTTTTGAAGGGGGGTAACTCCAGTGGTCAATGTCAGCAGTCACTCGTGCTGATTATATGTTTGATGTGTCATCTTCGTGGCTTCTTCTTGTTTTTTGTTTCTTTGTTTCTGGTCGTTGGTCATTACTGTCACTGCTTTTGGTGTTCAGGTTGTTATTATTTCATTGATATGGGAGGCGGCCGTTGCAGCTGTCAAAAAAAGAAAAAAAAAAAGCATGCATCATGGGATTGTTCTAAAAATAACCTGATGAGGTGATAAGCAATGCGAAGGCATAGCACTTTGTACCCAGTCTAATTTCGGAAGCTCGCTTGTTTCAAGCACCTCCCCCCCTCCCCCCCTCCCCCCCCCCCCTCCCCCCTCCACCTCCCCTCCCCCACACCCCCACCCCCGCTCTGCTCACCACCACCCACCACCACCACCCTCCCACCTCCTAGGAACGAACGAACAGTGTGCGGACTGATTGTGGCTGTGATGTGAGGTCACGTTCACGTCATACAATGAGGTCAATGACAGCCAAGGTTGATAAGACTATACGTCAAGCGTTTCTTGACCCATCTTCTTCCACTGGTTTTTTCTGTCTGACTAATCAAAGGGCTACAGATCTGCGTGGGCTAAAAGTAACCACTCACTGTAACAGTGCAACGTGTAAAATGAATGGTTCATTTCAGTTTGATGTCTGTCTTTGATGATGCTGATAATGCTGACGACATGATTTCTACTGCTGACACTGTCAGGTTCGTTGGTCTGTCTTGTGAAGAAGAAAATATGCAAAAACTACTTGACCGATTCTCATACATTTTGATTAACCAGCGTTCATCAACAAGCATCAATTAAAGTGTGCTTTTATGCGTGTGTCATCTTTACACACCAGTGATCAGTTAACATCCGTCATAACACCCAGCCTCATATGTAGGACACATATATCAACTCGTGACAAAAGTTTAGGTTCAACCCATCCCTTCCATTCTCTTACACATGCAAAGACAGCCTCCTCTTTCTCTATATTCAGATTGCCTACCTTTTTTTTTTTTTTTTTTTTTTTTTGTTTTTTTTTTTGTTTTTTACCGATGGGCTCCTGCCAGTCATGAAATAATACGGACTGGTGGTACACCCATGAAGGAACGCTTCCGTGGTTAGTTCTGTCGTGTCCCATCCGGTGGCCATCTCACAATGGCATCTGCCAGGGAGCAAACTATGTCCCTTCGCATGTTAATGGAATGCCCTGTGCATGCATGCACCCTATGTGAATACACCGCGCAGGTTCCCAAGGATGGCACAGATTTTCTCCCAGCTGGTTTGTACGGCAGCTGAGGGACAGTACTTCTGGGTCCTGCCCGCACTTTTGGTGTGTACTTTTTTTTTTCTTCTCCTAGTAAGCAAAACTGGGTTGAAAAAAAAAAAGAAAGAAAAACGGAACATTGCCAAGGTTAGGATGAACAATGAAATCAGAGAGAGGGTATATGGAGGTGGAAGATAGGGGAGGGGGGGGGGGGGGGCAGGGGGGAGGGGAGGCATGCATGATGCAAACAGCCCAGATCAAATAACATAGTTAGGCCCTTTCTGGTCCACACACACACACAAAAAATATAACAAAAATCTCTGCACATACAACATACCAGTGTTGTAAAATGATGCATGTCGTTCTAAAAATTACCACCACCTTGTGGCAGTCCATGGAACGGAAAGATCACAGGGACAAAGAAAGTACAAAACAGAACCACGACGCGTTTCGACCCTCTTAGGTCTGCTTCAGCAGGCCCGACATAAGCAGCATCCATCTTGCGCCGAATTCGAGAAGATAAATAAATGCTTCGCGTTCTTGTGCTTCGTGTTTGTTGTAGAGGGCGACGTCGGGCTTTTTTTTTTTTTTTCTTTCTTTGTCCGTAATTTGTCCTTGTTATCTGACAGATTAAACTTTTTTTCTTTTTTTTTTTTTCCTTTTTTTTTTTTTTTTAGAATTTGTTTTAATTCAGACTACAGTCAACCCACCTCACTTTGAAACTAACTTTCTGCACCACACAACACACAACACAACACACACACCACACACACAACCAACAACACACCACACAACACACACCACACACACCACACACACACACACGCGCGCGCGCGCGCGCGCGCGCGCTGTGTTTGATTATGATTTTAAAACGAATTTTCATCAAAAGGGTGGCACTACTTCACTTTGTCAACAGACAGAAGGCCGATTCCCACGCCGACAGCAAGCTGCGTGTGACTTTAAACAGATCAGAAAAATCTCAGCAGGCTGTCTGGTTCCAGACAGACATCGGCCAGAGGTAATACTATGGTCTGCAAACACAATATTGTCGGCCAGAGTGCGAGGCTTTATTTATGACACACACACACACACACACACACACACAACACACGCGCACACGCACACGCGCGCGCGCGCGCGCGCACAACACACACACACAACACACACACACACACACAACACACACACACACACACACACACACAACACACACACACACACACACACATATACCCCGAGGCAGATTTTGTCCAGATCTTGACACATGACGAGCGTGAAGATGGCTGTCCGTTTCACGATCATCTCTCTGGCTTTGATCGTGAGTCTGTTCGGTAAGATTTCAACCATTGATCCATTCCGTTTGATCGATCTTCTCCTTCATTGATTTATTGATCATTTATTACAGCACGGAAGGATTTGCGTTCGGCAAGTCCTTTGTTCTCGGTTTGATAATGGATCCAGATTGTTGTGTGATCCACGAGAAAAGGGAAAGAGTCAAAATTCGATCGACAGAATTTGAAAGAGTCTGCGTTGAAAGAGGGGAGGGATCAGCCAAAAGGAAAAGATTTTCCAGACTTCGAATCATTTTTTTTTTTTTTTTTTTTTTTTTGGCATGTTCCCTCAGTGGCGGCTGTCATACTGCTCATACTGCTTTTTTGCAAAGCTACATCCAGTCACCAGTACGGCCACTTTAGGCTAGCAATTCAGTAGCTACCTACATAGCTACAGTTAGGCACAAAAACACGTAGCCGTTCAGTGTCAGTTTCATCAAGGCGGTGTCACGACGCGTGCGGATGAGTCCCATATGCGCTACACCACAATCCGCTAAATTTGGAGACCACACTGCGCATGATTTTAAGCTGATGGATAAATGATTATTAATGACTGAGATGAGAGCATTGAATGAGAAGAGGATCTCGTGGCTACGACGATTTAGTAGATGCCTGACCTACAGCAAATTAGCCTAACGCGTTGGTCAGACCTTGAGTACCTACCTAATATGTGTTTGCGCCATTATTATCATTGCATATGAGTGTGGAGAGGGTGGGTGTGTGGATACGGACTCGTCGTGTGTTGTGTGCGGTGGTGCGTGTGTGTGTGGTGTTGTGTGGTGTATATGTCTGTGTATAATGTATGTGTGTGTGTGTGTGTGTGTGTTGTGTGTGTGTGTGTGTGTGTTGTGGTGTGTGTGTGTGTGTTGTGTGGTGTATATGTATGTGTGTG
The DNA here is from genome assembly GCA_016801955.1 of Conus betulinus. Lineage (NCBI taxonomy): Eukaryota > Metazoa > Mollusca > Gastropoda > Neogastropoda > Conidae > Conus > Conus betulinus. The sequence goes on from JADBJO010008570.1 coordinate 91,151, forward strand.
GTGTGTGGTGTGTGTGTGTGGTTGTGTGTGTGTGTGTGTGTGTGTGTGTGTGTGGTGTGTGCAGATGTGCATGAGATGCGCATGAGTGTGTGTGATTTGTAGGCTTGTGTGAGCATGCTCCTGCGCGCACGTATCTGCACTTCTATGTACACATATGTGTATGTTATGTGCGTGCCTTTTTTTCTTCTTCTTCGGTCTTCCCTTTTGAGCGAACAACAACATTTTGATGGCTACTGTCATGTTTGGGGACTGGAAGCAACGCGCGCAAACAAAAACCTCAAAAAAAAAAAAAAAACAAAAAAAGAAAAAAGAAAAAAATGAAAGAAAAATTGTAAATGGGGTGTACACGCAATGTGCGTGAAATGTTTGCACGCAATGTACATCGAGCGTTTTGTGTGTGTGCGTGGTAGTGTGCGCACCTGTGTGGTTGTGTGTGTGTGTTGGTGTGTGGTTGTGGGTGCTGTGTGTGGTGGGTGGGTGTGTGTGTGTGTGTGTGGGTGTGTGTGTGTGGTCGTGCGCCCGCCGTCCGCAGCCGCGCGCGCTTTAATGTGTTGTTTATTGCTGTTTTGTAGCTCTCTGGAATTGGTGATGTTTGTGGTGGATCTGTCTTGTTGTCATTCTTCTGCTGTTCTTGCGGTGATAACTTCTGGTGAGATTCTAGTCCCCACCTTAATTCCCTCTTTGGTGCTGTTTATCATCATTGCCCTTTGTTTGCGGTTTACGAGGCGGTATGAACTGTCGCTGGAGTGGTGGGTCGTCGTCGTGTTGGTGTTGTTGTTATTGCTGTTGCCTATATCATTGTTAGAGGTTTGCCTGCCACACTACTGACGTTAGCAGCAGCAACACAGGCAGCAGCCAGCAGCAGTAGCAGCAGCAGCAGCAGCAGCAGCAAGAACAACAACAACAGACACAACAACGAAACAACAAAACAACAACAACAACAACACGAGCAAAACCAACGAAATAGATTCTACTCAACCTACTGCTACTGTTGACCACCAACCTTTAACCTAAAAGAAAAAAAGAACTATGGTAGTTTGGGGATAAGGAACTGAATCGCTGCTTCTACTACTAGCTACTAACGACTACTACTACTACTACTACTACTACTCTACCTCGCCGATGCTGCCGCTGCTGCTGCTGCTACCATCACCACTACTACTACCTCTGTGCTGCTACCACCACACTACTCCTACCTTGCTAAACCGACCCACCACTACTACTACCCTCTGCTGCTGCTGCTGCTACCATCACCACTACTACTACCTCTGCTGCTGCTGCTGCTACCAACCACCATACTACTACCTCTGCTGCTGCTGCTGCTACCACCACTACTACTACCTCTGCTGCTGCTAACCACCACCCACTACTACTACCTCTGCTGGTGCTGCTGCTACCATCACCACTACTACTACCTCTGCTGCTGCTGCTGCCTACCACCACCACTACTACTACCTGCGGAGGCTTGCTGCTGCTACCCACCACGTACGCTGCCACTACATCAACTACTACCTCTGCTGCTGCTGCTGCTTACCATCACCACTACTACTACCTCTGCTGCTGCTTGCTGCTGCTACATCACCACTACTACTACCCTACCTCTGCTGCTGCTGCTGCTACCATCCCCACTACCTGACTACCGTCTGCACTGCTGCTGCTGCTACCCACCACTACTACTACTACCCTCTGCTGCTGCTGCTGCTACCACCACCACGGTAATACTACTACCTCTGACTGCTGGCTGCTGCGAGCTGCTACCACACCACTATATAGATTACCAATCTGCTGCTGCTGCTAGCTAACCCACCACCACTACTACTACCCGGCTGCTGCTGCTGCTGGACCACCACCACTACACACTACTACGCTACCGCACCACTACTTACTACCTTACTACCGCCACCACTTATACTCTACTACTTACCTAGTGTCCATACACCACTAACTGCTTTGCTGCTGCTGGCCTCTACGACTTGCGGCTGCTCCGCTACTACTGCACTACTATTCTTGACTGCTGCTATGGCTATACTGCTTGCGATGCTGCTGGCTTGCTTGCTGCTACCCCCCCCCCCCCCACGAATTACTAACAACTGATGCTGCTGCGGTCTGCTTGTGCTGCTAACCACCGGTAGTTGCCGCTACTGACGACCAACCACCAATACTGACTGCTACTACGAGTACTACTACGATTACGACAACAACAACCAACAACAACCAACAACAACAACTACTACTACTACTCGACTACGACTACGACTACTAACTACTACTACTACTACCCAAGTTACTGTTGCTGCTGTGGATCGCAGAAGAAGTGGTCGCATAAGTTGAATTAATGAGTACGATGATGATGAGTGATGATGATGAATGATGATGATGGATGATGATGCGATGATCATCATCCATAATCATCCTCATCATCATCAGCAGCATCGTCGTCCGTCGGTCGGTCGTCGTTCGTCGTTGACGTCGTCCCCCGTCCGTTCGTCTTTGTTTATTGTGTGTTGTGTGTTGTCGGTGCCGTTCAATTTGTTATCAGGACTAAGGAGGAGTATTGTTTATCAAAGACATCTTCCATGAAGACGACAGTGATTTCAAGCTTTTGGGGGGTGGTGAGGCTGGGATGTTCCACGTAGGCTTTCTGCTGGACCTTGCTACTCCTTCCTCCCCTCCTCCTCTCCTAAGGGGAGATAATCTTAAAGAATTATTCTTTTTTCTTCTTCTTCTGCGTCCTTCTTCGAGGCATAAAGTCTTCGAGTCTTCTTTTCCCCGGGTCTAGTACTTCTTCTTTGCGTCTTAGACGTCTTGTAGTGAGCTTCTTAGGCTTTCTTTATTCGAGTTCTTTCCTTCTCTCATCGTCTTCTTCTATCTTTCATCTGTCCTACTCAACCTCCCATCCTCCCCACCTTCTTCTCCTCCTACTTTCCTCCTTCCTCTCCTCCTTCTTCTTCCCCCTCTCCTCCCTCATCCTCCTCCTCTTCCTCTACCTTCCTCATTGCTTCCTCCTCCTCCATCCTTCCTCCTCCTTCCTTTCTCAACAATCCTTGTTTCGACTCCTCTTCCCTCCCCCAACACCCACCACACCCCTGGTGTGCAGACGGGCGTCAGCCGGCAACTGTTTCCATCACACCAAGTTTCACCATCAACAACCACTTCTCTGAATACTGCCGGGTGGGGACTGGGCCTGTGGACCCGACCAGGTTCCAGAGCACAGAGAGCACACACACCACCACACCACCACAACACACACACACACAC
>JADBJO010008571.1:0-5000 GCA_016801955.1 Conus betulinus
ACCTCCCTGTACCGAAACGGCCCGGCATATATTCAAACCGGCAACCCAGGATCACCAAGATTACGAGTCCGGCGCCCTACCACTGACCTATTCCGACCCTCATATTGTACATAAAGTGTGCGTAACTTTAAAGTTTCCTTTGTGTGCTTATTTGTATGTTGTTTTTTTTTGTAGGACCTCCAGAGCTTTTTTTTCTTTTAACTAACATTACAGATACGCTACTCAATCCTGTAAACACGCAGCGCTCATAGTAATCATTCAGAGCAATGGTCAAGACTCCTAGGTGCAAAATGTTGTAAGTTTACCTTGTCTAGTCCACATATCTGAGATTTGTAGGGACAATGGTAGGCTTCGTCTTCGTGCTCAGCACACTGAGATCTCAGGTCACAGGGAAAGTGCTCAAACAGGTCAGGCCACACTGACACTGAGCAGTTCCACGTGCCCAGTTCTGGCACTTTATGAGGCTTCAGGTTTTCTGCGTGAAAGAGAATCTGAGTCGAAAGTGAAAGCAATTATTGTAACAACAAATGAAAAATAATGACATATGGAGCTCACTGCGAGTTCTTTTTAACGAAGTCATCAGGATACATGAATAAAGGACGCATTGTGTTTCGGAGAAAAATTCTGCATGGAACCACACTGACAGAAGAATATAGTTATATGTTGATCGTACGTGTTCGGCCAGCTGATAGTAGTCAGGAAGATGATGTGATCAGGAGGCCTGGTCAGTGTGACACAGCTTTTTACCGCTGCTGACTGTACAGTGGATCTACCCAGAAATGGTGTCTGTATATACCCTGCACAAGAATGTTCTTGTCATCTCAAATGTGGACATGCGAACCAACCAAACAGTACACTGAAAGATTAATTTCTTTCCATCCCCTCAGTATACAGCACTAAAAGAGACGTGACAAATTCAGTCGATACACGTGTGTGTGTGTGTGTGTGTGTGTGTGTGTGTGTGTGTGTGTGTGTGTGTGCGTGCGTGCGTGCGTGCGTGCGTGTGTGTGTGTGTGTGTGTGTGTGTGTGTGTGTGTGTGTGTGTGAACATAGATATAGCGTTGAGGGGGGAAGGGGGGGCAGAGTGAGGCTGAAGCGAAGGGTAAAAGAGAGAGAGAGAGAGAGAGAGAGAGAGAGAGAGAGAGAGAGAGAGAGAGAGACAGACAGAGAGAGAGAGAGAGGGAGGGAGGGAGGGAGGGAAAACAGAGAGAGACAGAGAGAGAGAGAGAGAGGGAGAGAGACATGTCAGAAATGCTACATCATGAAAAAATAATGTGCTACAAGGTAATTGTGCTCTTAAGCCCCCACCCCCACCCCCCACCCCCCTTTTCATGTGCTAAGTTTACAGGATGTTTGGTTACATTATGCTCAGTTTACATAATGTAACATTTTCATATTAATTCCAATATGATTTTTTTTTTCAACGCAGCCAGTACTAAAGCATAATAAAAATAGCCACAACAAATTGAACATATCAAACACAGAATTCTTTCAAAATGAGAAACGATCACAGCAAAACAAATATATCAAGGATAGAATTTTATTCAGATGAAAAAGAAGGGGAACTGACTTCATTGGAGTTCGCCTTTTTAATGACCGTCTGGTCATCCCTTTCTTTCCCCTCCTTTCTCCTCTTCCCTATCATCCCATCTCCTTGCTGCAGCTGTCGTTTCCGTCATTGTCATACGGGAACCAGTCTCAATCAGAAAAAAAGAGTTTTTTTCTGCCCTTTAACATAATACAATAGCATTCCACTGCAGTTTTTCCCAAACAGAATGATGAAGACGGTGAATCAAATGTTAGCCGTAATTCCACCAACCCTTATGAATGTAAGATCTTGCTAACGAAAGCATAAGGTTTAAACAACATTTAAGACATTGAAAACGAAGAACGAACAATCAGTTATCACTATTCAGCGCGTACACCCCAACAATGACCAACCCAGATGACATCAAGGTTCTACGAAGAACCACACACTCTCATGGCAGCAGTCCCACTGTCTGAAAAGCTAATCGTACTCGGGGACCTCAACGCCAGAGTGGGTGGGGACCGACCACCTGACCCAGGAAGGGATCATTGGGAGATGTGGTACTGGCAGTTGCAACAGCAATGGCCTCCTGCTTCTCAAGATGTGCTCTACTGACGACCTCGTCATCACCAACACTCTGTTCCGCCTCCCTACCCGCAACAAGACATCAAGGATGCAGCCACGCACCAAGGATTGGCATCTGATTGATTGTGTCATCACCAGGAAGAGAGATGTGCGAGACGTGAGAGTGACGAAGGTCATGTATGGTGCTGACTGCTGGACTGATCATCGCCCCATCATGTTAAAGTTTAACTCTGCATCCTGCACATGCAAAGACCCCAAGGTCAGCAGACTGCAAAGCGGTTAAACATCTCCAAGCTCAAGGATAGTAAAGTTGCAGAAGATATCTCCAATGATCTGGATGGCAGGCTGCCTAAGACACGAAAGCATGACCACAGCAGCATTATAGAGTAGTGGGAGGCCTCAGAGAGGTAGTCCACTCTACTGCCCTCGAACACCTTGGACCAGCAACTCGTAGAAACCAAGACTGGTTTGATGAGAATGACGCATAAGTGCAGACACTGCTGTCAGAGAAACACCAGCTGTTCAGAGCGCACCAGAATGACCCCACATCACAAGCTAAGAATGATGCATCACCAGTGCACAACAAAAAAGTGCAGAAGAGGCTTCGTGAAATGCAGGATGCCTGGTTCTGCAGATAGGCCGACGAAATCCCAGGGCTACACAGACAGTCATGACACCAAGCGTTTCTATGACGCTCTGAAGGCTGTGTATGGATCCCAGTCCTCCAGGTCCTCCCCCCTCCTCAATGCAGATGGGACTCAGCTGCTGACAGAAAAAAGAAGCAGATTCTGGAAAGACAGGCTGAACACTTTAACCAGGTTCTCAACCACCCTGCCTTAATCAACGATGAGGCCATTGCACGCCTACCTCAAGTGGAGTTCAGACAAGACCTTGACCACCCCCCACCCCCCCCCACACACACACACACAAGAAGAAGAAGAAGAAGTCAGAAAGGCAATCAAATAACTTTCCTGTGGCAAAGCGCCAGGATCTAATGCAATCCCATCCCTGCCGAAGTTTACAAATCAGGAGGCCCATCCATGACACAGAAGCTGACGCAGCTCTTCCAGTCCATTTGGAATGAAGAGAGGGTCCCACAACAGTTGAAAGATGCCAACATTCTCCACATCTACACGAGAAAAGGCAACCGCCAGTCCTGCGACAATCACCGAGGCATTCTCTCTCTTGTCCATAGCTGGGAAGATCTTGGCTCATGTCCTGCTCAACCGCCTTCTACTACGCCTTAAGTGGGGTTGCCTCCCAGAAAGCCAGTGTGGCTTCGAGGAGAACGTGGAACTGCAGACATGATATTTGCTGCATGACAGCCCCAGTAAAAGTACCAAGAGCAGCAAGCGATCTGTACGTGACCTTTGTCGATCTGACCAAGGCCTTTGATACGGTCAGCAGAGATGGCTTGTGAAAGATCATGGAAAATCTGGGCTGTCCCAGCAGGTTCATTACGATCGTCCGACAGTTCCAAGATGGGCATGATGGTGAAAGTACTGGATAATGGAAACAAGTCAGAAGCCTTTCCAGCGACAAACGGCGTAAAGCAAGGCTGCGTTCTCGCCCCTACACTCTTAAGCACGGTCTTCTCCGCCATACTGACTGATGCCTCCCGTGACTGCCAGGGTGGTATACACGTCAGATACTGAACTGACGGTGGGCTTTTCAACCTCAGGCGACTGCAGGATGTTACAAAGGTAAAAGAGACCGTCATCAGGGACTTCTTGTTTGCTGATGACTGCGCCCTCAATGTCAGCACAGAGCAGATGATACAGCACGAAGTGGACTGCCTCTCACGAGCTTGCGACAACTTTGGTCTCACCATCAGCACCAAAAATACCGAAGTGACGTATCAGCCTGCGCCAGGTAAACCCTACCAGGAACCACACATCATGGTAAAGGGGCAGAACTTACAGGCAGTTGACATCTTCTCCTATTTGTGCAGCACACTCTCACGAGCTGTGAACATTGACGCAGAGGTCAGGAACAGGATTGCCAAAGCCAGCTCTGTGTTTGGGAGACTCCGTGAAAGTGTCTGGGAGCGGCGACGACCAAGCCTTACCATCAAGCTGAAGGTCTACCATGCAGTGGTACTAAACCACTCTCCTCTATGCCAGTGAGACCTGAACTGTTTACAGCTGACACGCCAAACAGCTCATTCATTTTCACCTCAGCTATCTCTGTAGGAAAATGTCCCAGACACTGAGGTCTTGGAAAGGGCGAGCATCAGCAGCATCTACACTCTCGTTCAGAAATCCCGAACCAGATGGGCTGGCCACATCATCAGAATGCCAGATAGTCGACTGCCGAAACAACTGCTGTATGGAGAACTGAGTCAAGGCAAGCACAAAGATGGGATGTGGAAGAAACGCTTAAAGGACTGCCTCAAAGTGTCCCTCAAAGGCCTGAACATCAACCTCAACACCTGGGAGTTGCTTTCCCTGCAGCGCCAAGCCTGGCGAAGCAGCATCACAAAAGGTGCATGTACATCAGAGAAGAGACGCGCAGTAGAAGCTGAGAGAAAGCGAGCCACGCGCAAGGCCAGGCTACCTCCACCTCCACTGTAGCACCCACCCACATGTGTCCCACATGTGGGCGTTCCGTCAGGGCCCGGACTGGCCTCACCAGCCACCTGCAGACTCACACTCAGCGATCTTCCATCTGAGATTGATTCATGGTCATGTTCGAAATCAAAAGACGAACAACAACAACATCTCCTCAAATTGGGCGCATACATCCAATTTTTCGTTCTTCAACATTCTTCATGGATCAGTGATACAATCTGGTGTTCTTTTTAATATTGGTGTCATACTCTCCGCGTACACATTTCAAATCTGCAACGCATTACAAATGTCAACGGTAATCAAAGTAACTGCGAAGG
>JADBJO010008571.1:7500-15000 GCA_016801955.1 Conus betulinus
GAAGAAGAAGAAGGAGAAGAGGAAGAAAGAAGAAGAGAAGAAGAAGAAGAAGAAGAAGAAGAAGAAAGGAAACGAAATCGAAAAAAAGAAAAAGGCTAACAAACGCACACATATGCGGACATACACGTGCACAAATTCGCGTGCCAGCGCATGCGTCATATACCCCCCCCCCCCCCCCCACACACACACACACACACACACACACACACACACACACACACACACTCTCTCTCTCTCTCTCTCTCTCTCTCTCTCTCTCTCTCTCTCTCTGTCTCTCTCTCTCTCTCTCTCTCTCTCTCAGGTTTCAACGAATTAATGCTTGAAGAGTCAAAACAGAGTTGATAGATAATCAATGCATGACTGAATATAAACGTAATAAAATGCCTTCGGGCGTTCATATTCAGAAAGTTTTTGATTTTTGAGAGCTAGATTTTTAAAAAAAAATTATGAGATACATGTGTGCTTATACAATTGATATGGGGTGACCAAGTGAGATTAATGTCTAAGGTGACTCTCAAAAGCTTATGAGTGCTTACTTCTTCAAGTTGCCTGTCACTGATGTAAATGGTGGGCATAGCCTAAGGTAAATTTTATCTTTTGTGTCGCGAAGCTATAATTATATATTTCGTTTTTTCTGTTCGTTTAAGGTTATGTGATTTAGTTTAGTCCAGGTCGCTAACTGATCAATATTCTCTTGCAATTTAATGAATGGTAGATTTAGGTCAGCGTGCTTAGAGTGGATAGATGTATATCATCGGCAAAGAGGCCGCATGACCAATTGGCATCATATATATATATATATATATATATATATATATATATATATATATATATATATATATATAGATATATTGAATTATAAACAAAGCTTGCTCTTATGTCTCAGATTATAGAAATAGGGGGGTGATGAGCTTTCTCCCCATTGGAGATGGTCTCCCGCTTTGGAGACTATAAGCTTGCTGAAGGTTCATTTTGAGAAGCATTCATTTATCCCCATTCACCCACTCAAGCACATACTGTTAGTTAGGCAGAATCATCTACCACTGCAGATATGAAGGCTTATCACCCCCTATTTCTATAATCTGAGACATAAGAGCAAGCTTTGTTTATAATTCAATATTTCTTGCAGTCATTGCAACACCTAGCTGCTCTGTAAGTTGCTGGAATGGTGCTCGGTACTTATCCTTGGAATTTATTATTTCATTATATATATATATATATATATATATATATATATATATATATATATATATATATATATATATATATATATATAACGACAGATCATTCACATACAGTAGAAAAAGAAGAGGACGAAGTGCTGATCCTTGTGACACACACAAATTGTAGTGGTAAGAATCTGGACTGTTTGTTACATAGGGAAACTGATTGTTGACGACTGGAGAGAAAAGATTTTATGAAAGAAAGGACGTGAGTGGACAATGTGTAGACTGTCACTTTTCTCAGTAATAATTTTGATCAAAGCGTGTGCAAAGTCAATGAATGATACCCCAGTGAAATTTAAGTCATCAATGTTTTTCTACCCATTGATGAACAAAATGTATCAGTGCAGTATGACAAGAGTGGTTACGTCTGAATCCAAATTGGTTAGGATGTAGTAAGTCGTATGCTGTAATATGAGATATAACATATTTATTGATATATTTTTTTTCTATGGCTTAGAAAGAAGTGACAGAAGGGAAATGGGTCTATGATTTGAAGGATGTGTTTTGCCTCCAGATTTAAAGAGTGGTATTATTTTGGCTTGCTTGAGAATAGTAGGAAAGTAACTTTTATCAACGCAAAATTTATATAAATAAAAGATAACAAGATTATATATATATATAAAAATAACAAAGTTTATAGAAAAAAAATAATGAGCCAGTAATGAGAGGAGCACTAAGTTTAAGAATGTTTCCATTCAGATGGCCAGGACTGCAAGTACCTGTCTGTTTCATATGAACAAGGTGAAAATAAACATCATAAATCGTTACTGGAAAAAAAATCACTTTAAATGATTTTTTTTAAGGCTAATTAAAACTATCAGCAAAAATTTCTTTTGCACTGCACATGCTTTGTCAGAATTCATACGAGTAAGAATGTTCACCGCTTTCCAAACTGATGTTGGGTTACTGTTAGAGCTATTACAAACTAAGTTTCTGAACTATCTCTGTTTTGAACTGCGCAACATCGATGTGACTTTGTTTCTTTGCTTCTTGATTTAAAAAAAAAAACAACAGATAATATCGTAACCGTATAGCATTTTGAATATTGTCTGTCAACCAACGGGGCTTAGGTGAATATCTGATCCTTTTAGTTATAAAAGGGGCAAGCTTACGTAGATGTGTATAAACGTTTTATGCCAGATACCGAAGCTTGATCAGGATCAGTATAATGATAAACATTAGATAGTGTGCTGATCGAGCTAAATCATATTGGAAGTAATTCTTGTCAAAACTGGGAAATAATCTGTGCGTGATAACTTTATGTCCAGGTCAAGGATTTTTTGTGCCTGTTTTAAACCAGTTACACATACAGGTGAGTGGTCACTACAACCACAATGTGGAGAACATATTTCTATGACGTTGTCTTTTTTTGCTGGCATAAGCATGGCCAGTGTTTCGGATGTTGGGGTAATTCGTGTCGGTGTATCAAGTAATAGGACTAAATCATCATATGTTAGATTCCATCGATTAATAATATTAAGAAGGTCTATGTTAAGATCACCAAAAAGAATGATTTTGTGTTCTGACCAGTGAAGCAGCTTGCATCATTTACTTACATTTGACGTTCTAGCCAATGCGCTCAGACGGGCCTGTATACAAATCCAATAAACACGGTTTCACTTTTCTTAATTTTGACTTTGACCCCAAATAGACTCAATACAATAACGTCCAAATGAATCCATCCGTGGGCACAGAAGAGACTGCCATGAATAAAGTATCAAACCTGTTTGCATTGGGAGCATTGGGTCAAGTCGAATATGGCTGTAACCTGGTATTAATACATCTTCATCGGTTATATATTTAGTTAATCTAGACTCAGTACAGCAAAAGAAATGAAACTGCTTTCCAGAAGTATAAAGAATAGATGATAACCCTTTCCCTTTGTTAAGTACATGATTTATATTTATAAATCCTATTCTAAGACCATCCTTGGAAGGCCAAATGATTACAATGGGCATTTTAGCAGACTGAAGTGAGGAAAAATATACAGTGCCCTCAAAATAAAAAATGGCTTGCACATATACTACAATTTCAGGGATGGTAAGTGACTATAGCAGAAGCACAACTCAGTGGAGATAAATCATGGAAATCGAAAAGAATCAGTACGTGAGACGAGGGAATACACACAACAGAGGGACTGTGGCACACAAAAGTATTATCAAAAACGAGGTTCTAGATTTCACTTTGAACTTCAATATAAATGACCAATAATTCAATGTAATTCACACATAGATCAAGAAAGTCAATCCACAAATCAACTCTCTCTCTCTCTCTCTCTCTCTCTCTCTCTCTCTCTCTCTCTCTCTCTCTCTCTCTCTCTCTCACACACACACACACACACACACACACACACACACACACACACACATGCAAATGTTTCAGTGAGTGAAACCAAGAGACGTGTGTATGAAGTCGACAACGTACGAAATAAAAACAACAAGAACAACAAGAACAACAACAAGAACAACAACAACAAAAGAAACGAAAAGAAAAGAAGAAGAAGAAGAAGAAGAAGAAGAAGAAGAAGAAGAAAAAGCATTAACACAAGCTGCAACTGCAAACAACGCAACCAGCCTTTGAAAATACAAACAACAAAATGTATACAGGAACCTAGTATGATATGAAAAAATGAGTCAATAAACGTCTTATTTCAAAAGAAAAACAGACACTTGTGCAGGACCACACGTCCAAACATTGGTAACGGGTCAAAGCAAACAACTGATGGTACAAATGAAAATCTTAGTATCCACCTATGATGTGCTGCACAATTGTTTTAATCGCACGGTCAGTCTGTAAATACTCCTGAATACGAGTTAGGCGACTGCAACACAGCCCTCTGTCTCTCTCCCTCTCCACTCTGTCTCTGTTTTCCATCACCCCTCCTCCTCCTCCTCCTCCTCCTCCTCCTCCTCTCTCTCTCTCTCTCTCTCTCACACACACACACACATACATACACGCGCGCGCGCGCGCGCGCGCGGGTGCGCACGTACACGCATGTGAGATAAAATTGCTGAAAGAAGGTGAAAAGTACACACACATACACCCCCCCCCCCCCCCCCCCCCCCCCCCCCCCCCCCCCCCACACACACACACTCATGACGATTCACCATCGTTGGTCGTTTTGACTAGTTAGACTATTTAAGACATGAGAGGTCATCATGCTTAAACAGTGCAAATGGTGGTTCCTATCACGAGTCGGATACAAAGGTTGGGTAACAGGTAATGAGTTCGGATGATGGGGAACAGGAAGGACGTCTGGGTACTAACCAGGGGGGGGGGGGGGGGGGGCGCGGGGGGGGTGACCTTGACTCCAAGGCAGTGTTGACACGGGGGCTGGGTAGCCTGTGTGGGGGTGGAGGAGGGTGAAGCAGGTATTCTGATATCAATGAAAGTAAATGCTGCATGGAATGTAAGGGGGATACGGCATGGTCTGTGACATGATTATTGTTACAATTAAGATCTTGGTGGTGTTGGGGGTAAGAACGAAGCACATGACAATATTATTATTATTACAATTAAGATCTTGGTGGTGTTGGGGGTAATAACGAAGCACATGACCAAACCTAGAGAACTGGTTTGGGCTCTCTGTGTTTGACCCGTCTCTGAGCCGTGAGTAAGAATCACAATGAGAAACACTACCCATTGACGTATCGGGATTGTATGACTGTCAGGAGTCAGGGATATGTACTTGGGGTAGCTCTTGAGGAATAACTAAGTGGGTAACCATGCTGGGTAGCAGGGATGCTGTTGACAGATTGGGAGATATTAGGAATACGGTGTGCAGAGGAGAACAACTGTCGGCCACCAGACATGTCAGAGTGGAAATCATTGTTAAGTCTAACATTGCTGGCAGTGGACTGAAATTCCGGTGAGACACTTCTTGCTTCCTGCCAAGCATTTTGCTGATCCTGCTATGTCTGGTAGTGTCTACGCGGTGGTCTAGGACAGTTCACTTGAATTCTGAGGCTAACTGAGTTATCCCCTTATAAATGAGTTGGATATTGTCTTGGTACATGGATATTTTAGGAGCGCCAGAAGCTGCAATGAAGGCATCCATGTTGTCTTTAAAAGTGGTTTTAAATTCAAAGCATGCTACCTTCAAATTCCGGTTTGTAGGAAAACCACAGTTATGTACATTGTACCTGCCTTTTGCAGGGATTAGTGAGCTAAATGCTATATTAGATGCAGTAAAAACTTGATGACATAGACTAATTAACTGTATCCACCATCGACTAGTGACCTGTTCTGAGGGGCAGTCATTTATCTAAACATGGATGATGAGGGCCTTGCCTTTGTTGTTAGCTGGTTGACTATGAAGCCATCACTCTAAATGGTGTGTAGACATACCTGGGACACAAACATTAAACATGTTGTGCGAGCGCAAACCCAGCCTTTTGGGATCAAGATCTTTTAGGGCAGAGTCACCAGTAATGAGAGCAGAAGTTCGATCATCAGCTGAAGTAGAGTTTAAACTGTCACAAGGAGAGAGTCTAGGGTTGGTTTTCCCGGAAGATGGGGAATTCTCCTTGTCACCTTTAGGATGTTGGCGTTGTTGATCGCAAGTGTCACTGGGTGTATTGTCACATGGTTCACAGTTGGACAATGGAGTAAACACACTACTGACGGAAATGGAGTAGTCTATGGTGAGTTGAGCAGAAGAAAGGTTATTGTCACCACTGTCAGGTTTGGGAGGTATTTTTGCTGGATGCGAGAGTATGTCATTGGGGCAGTTAGGTTTGGTGAGTTTGGTGCCTTTATCAGCTGGGTGAACTTTCACTGTCGAGGACCTGTCAACATGTGAAGAGGGCTGTCCACATTCCACAGACTGTTTGTCCCTGCAATGGATGGATGAGTGCTCCTCTGGCAGCGTGACGACAGGACTGGCGGAACATAGTTCTTGATTTATATGGTCAGTGTCTGGGGAACTATTTTAAGTGATGGCGAGATTATGATGTTGTGGTGATTGCCTGTATCTTGTAAGTCTGTTTCTTCATTGCTGACTTTGTGTTGGCGTCAACGGTTGACTTTGGGGATTTCAGGTTCTTCATTTCAGAGTGGAAGTTGCCAAAACTGAGATTTTAGAGACTGGGTTGCGTTTTTGAAAAAGTCTATTGATTCTCTTAATTGAGATATTCTGATTTCAAGATCCTTTATCCTTGAGTCAACAGAATCCCTGTCTGTCTTTATTAATGTTTTCAGTTCGTTTTTTGTCGCCGTTTTCGCGTCCTCAATCAAGGATAGAAATTAGTTTTTTCATATCTCGTTGCTCCATGTCTGCTTTGAGCTGTTGGAACGGTAGTCTGTATGAGTAGATAGGAGAACGCACAGTTTATGTAGCTTTGCGTGATACAGAGTGTTCGTCTTCGAAGTCGTTTTGATCTTGTTCCTAGAGTTTTTTTTTTTTTTTTTTTTTTTTTTTTTTCTGTCCCCACTTCTTCTGCGCCACCTCAGAGGCAGTGCACCCACGCCACTCATTCCGACACCCCATCCACAGCCACAGCCCAGTCGGCCCCGCCGCAGCCCCAGCACCGGCAATCCACAGGGAGCAGTCAATGTCAAGTCATCAAAAGGCAACCCACTGGAGGAGACCCTGCACTGCTGCCGAGTCACTTCGGTGGTGTTTCAGTGGCGCCTGTTCTGATCTAACATACGCAGGACACCACCTACTAAGCCCCCTACTGACGACAATGATTGCTTAGTCGCGGAGCCGGCGTGAGTGAGCTCTCTCCCTCGGAGGGCACCGCCCGCCGTCCGTCCAACGACAGCCACCATGGACTCGCCGATACCGGTGGCCCCGACGGAACTAAACCAAAGCCACAGACGTGGAGGTGACATCGAAATTGAGGTCACCATGACAGCAGGGCATGAAGGGCCACAGAATTTGAGATTTTTTTTTTTATGCTGATCGATGAGAATGAGGATGATTAAGATGATGCTACGGATTTCCATTTCGGTCTGAGACTACATGACAGACTTTACGCTTCCTTTTTCATAATATATCCCAGCGTCAACCAGGCCCGAGAGATACAGGCACCTGCAGTGTTGGTCAGGAAATTTGAGCAACACTCTCAGAAACGCATCCATTAAGTGGATGAAACTCGACTGTGTGGTCCCTGTCTTCCCAACTGAGTCCACAGCAAACTCAACTCTGGGTAGGAGCTGGTCAGGGCAGAAAAACCCACATGACTCTGATGGGGATTCGAACCCACGACCTCCCAGCCGGGAGTCCGCGATGCTAACCACTTCGCCATGGCGGCTGGTTTGTTCCTAGAGG
>JADBJO010008571.1:20000-25000 GCA_016801955.1 Conus betulinus
ATAAATGCACGATCCTTCACAGTATATGAACGTAATAGTATTTTTTTTAGATATCGTTCGTCTGTGTGTTTGGTTGACCATATTCTCAAGATGACAAAGGCTGTGGTAGTCTTGAAGAAATGATAATGTATGTTTGTTCGTTTCTCCCAGGTGTTGTTGCTGTGTAGATGTGTCTGGTACAGGTACACAGGCAAGCCTGGAACATCGTTTCTTGGGGGATGTTTCCTTGTTTGTTCTGTGTGCTCAGCTATCGTATCTACTAGACGATTCGGTGTCGTAAGCAGCATTTCTTTAGAGTTATGGGCGTGCATTTGTTTTCTTGTGGGAGCAAGAGTCACCCTACTTGTTTGTTGTTTATTGTTTATTGTTCCCTGCCTCATTTCATATTACTTTCGTTTCATCGAATCGAGCTTACCTGTATTTGTTTCTGTTCGTCCATGTACTTGTCTAAATATATCCAAGATCAAAAAGGCTGTGCCATCTTGAACAGATGTTAGCCTATATTTGTTCTTTTCTCCAGTTGTTGTTGTTGCGGTATGGACGTGTCAGGGAATGCTCTATTGGCAAGTTTAGAACGTCCTTTTTTTTTTTTTTTTTTTTTTTTGGGGGGGGGGGGGGGTCTCCTTGTGTTTCCTCTTTGCCCTGCCTTGTCATTTCTGCCAGGCGAATCAGTGTTGTAACAGTATTCGACCGCAGTTGTGTGTGTATTTATTTCATCCTGGGACCAAGAGTTACCCTACGTGTTTGTCATTTAACTGCTTACTGTTCCCTGCCTCATTTAAGATTTCAGTTTATACCAGCCAAACTAACGTTATCTGTCCTGAGATGGAAGTAATTGCAAAGACCCTGAAATCGTACCCGTGAACTCCTGTTGTGGCTGAGAAAACCTCTACTGTGGAGGATACCTTAAAAAACAAAGTTGAGGGTTAGAAAACCGTGGCGTAGGTTTTTGAAATAGTTTCTAGAACTGTTGCCTTGGGAAACAACGTTTGCATGAAATACAGTGTGGTCACTTTTTCTGGCAGTGTTCTTATCCGGGTGAGCAACCGGGTACTGATCAGCCGCACGGCACATGTCCTCTGCTGTTTTAAATTCCCTCTCTCGTAAGAAAACACACACAAATCCTTGCTTACACTCTACAGTAGTTGCTCTTTTAAAAGTAAATCTCGTACACCTGTAAAGTCATGTGTTGTCTGTGACGGATCAATCCATCTGTCTAAGTAGTGTGAGATACGGATGAGAAATGAGGGAAAAGACTCATTTTTGTCTGGGCGAACAGCACGGAATTTTCCCGAAAGCCATCAGCTGTGCACTGGAACTTCTTGAGCAGTTCCTCTTTCAATGTGTCCCAAGTAAGACCCTCTTTTGCTGCCAATGTGTGGTACACGACCAAAGCACCCCCCCCCCCCCCCCCCACCTTGAACAAAGAAGCAACATTCAATGTCCATTTTCCCTTTGGCCACCTGCAAGAAATGGCATGACTTTCAAAACAGAAAAGCAACGAATCGATGTCGTTCTTTGTGTTCGTCAAAAAGGGAGAAGTTGGGAATGTAGGTAGATCTAGGGTGAGTATTTTGATCCTGAATAGAGGTGTCCAAACTAGTATCTTGTCTTGTTTGGAGTAGTTTACTTTTCTCTCTCTATCTCAAGTTCCATTTGTTTCAGCTTAAATTCATGCTCACGCCTTTATCTTTCCAATTCTCTGTCCTGCTTATGTCTTTCTGCTGCTAATCTCTCTCTCTGTAAGTCTGTGTTTCTCTGTTCCTTTTGAAATTATCTTTTTCTCTTCTTCTCTACTCTCTCCCTATCGCTCTTCCCTATCCATAGACTGTTGGACATATTCACTATGTTTCTAGCCAGTATACTCAAGGCGAGTTGCCTGATCCATGTATTTATCAAATGGATCCATACTGTAATATAATCAATGGGGTATCAAATTAGCAAGAGGTAATAAATACGGAATGAAAAAAGAAAATAAAAGTACTGCTATATTTTTAAAAAAAATATAAGTTAGAGCAGCAACATGGAAATCAAGAAATAGAAAATGCAAAATCATGAAACAAATGCGCACTCTACTACATCAAATGAATATGACAACTGACAAACAAATGGAATGACAGAGAGTTAAAAAGGAGGGAAACTCGGAAATCTCACCAAGAAGCCTTAATAAAATATGCAGCGAATATAAAGAAACTAGATGGGAGCTTATTGAAGAGAAAAGTAAAAATTGGAAGAAAAAATGATGTTAGCGTAAACTCAAGAGAGAGCAGAACCGGTACAGGAAAGAAGGAAATGAGGCAAGGAAAAGAAAACCCTTGGATAGCACTCTAGAAGCAACTATCTCCCGTAATGTTGGAGATGGGGTAACTAACGGAACACAAAACAAAAAACACAACAGCAGTAAACAAAAGTATAAATGGAATACTTGCTTTCAAAGGGAAGAAACGTATATATATATATATATATATATATATATATATATATATATATATATATATCATATATATATATATATATATATATATACACACACACACAAAACCCGAGGGAACAAAATGAAATCCTACCAATTTAGAAATTTTGAGTGGGATATGGGATCACACTCACACTGGGGAGGGGACCAATCAGAATTCTTTTAATGGGCTAAAAGGAGTTCAAAACAATATTATTACGAAATTAAACTGTCATACTCTAGGGGTACAAAACAAACTTCTTTACTTGGGGTCCTTAAGTCTGGGTCACCACTGTCATTCTTCTCGGAGTCGTGCCACACACGCATGCACCACCGCCAAAAGGACGGCGTGTTGGCAGCACGAAGCATGCAAAGACGCAAGCACGTGCTCTGCGATGGCTGCACGCTATCCACGGACTGATCCAATTTTACCTGGGATGACCGTCATCTACAGAACTAACAGTGAATGTAGACCAGTGACATTTTCTCGCTCGCGATTTTGTGATGTAAAGCGAATGAAAAAGACATTGCTACGGTTTCCATGTCAATGAAAATCGAAATCGAGTCGCGTTTTGTCTTTGTACATCGCACCGATTTGCTAAATGGGCTGTACAGCTTAATAGCATTAAACTTCATTCATTCATTCATTCACCACCGACAAAGCAAACTCCGCAAATGCGCACATTCGCTCCTCTCACCCAAGGTGCGTCAAATAAATACACAACACTGAAAGTTTTTTTTTTCCTCCCCCTCCAGTTTGTTTGTCTTGGCAGAGCAGACATGTAGAGTCATGTAATTTCTCCTATTTCACCAGGTTCGAATTGAAGGGATGGAGATGGTACACATACCCGAGGATTAAGCTGATCCCATGAGGCCGCATAGATGATTGCAGCTGAGATTTCGTTTGCGTTTCTCCACCTAATGCATTGCACCTGTCGGCCTTGCTGGATTGTGAGGAGGAGAAATATGGTGAGCTTATATTGTCTTTTGCTTCTTAGGTGGCACCTTTGGTTGGTTTTTGAAAACTCAACAAACGTACTACGGTATGGCACGCGCAACCCTTTTTCAGTATAGCATCCTTTTAAAAAAACCGAAAGGCAGAGGAGTCAAATTACCACTTTCTGCGGTCACTGAGGAGAAACAATCATGTTTCNTGTGAGGAGGAGAAATATGGTGAGCTTATATTGTCTTTTGCTTCTTAGGTGGCACCTTGGTTGGTTTTTTGAAAACTCAACAAACGTACTACGGTATTGCACGCAACCCTTTTTCAGTATAGCATCCTTTTAAAACCGAAAGGCAGAGGAGTCAAATTACCACTTTCTGCGGTCACTGAGGAGAAACAATCATGTTTCGAAATACAGGTATCTGATCAGGAGTTACATGTTAGTGAGCTTCCTCCCCATTGGAGATTGTCTCCTGCTTCGGAGACTATAAGCTTGCTGAAGGTTCATTTTGAGAAGCATTTATTATTCCCCATTCACCCACTCAAGCACATACTGTCAGTTGGGCAGAATTATCTACCACTGCAGATATGAAGGCTTATCACCCCTCTATTTCTACAATCTAAGACATAAGAGCAAGCTTTGCTTATCATTCTCTCTCTCTCTCTCTCTCTCTCTCTCTCTCTATATATATATATATATATATATATATATATATATATATATATATATATATATATATATATATACATATATATACACAAATATAAACACACATAGACATGAAAATAGAGATTCCCATTCAATAATCATCGAAGAATGACGGAAAAGGTCATAAACGAACAACCCTAACTCCCTTTCGCTCATGAGGCACTCGAGGAATTAATACATCCAGTATGCCTGGCCAGATAGGGTAAAGGGGTTAGGCAAAATTGGTTCACACGCATTCACATCTTGTCTTAAATTTTGTAAGCTGCCTATTTCCCCCGACCACTTTTTGCTTGTTCTCTTTTCTTTTTCCCTGCTGGTCTAACTCATTCCAATAGACAACAATCTTTTTTTTTTTTTTTTTTTTTTTTTTTTTTTTTTTGTTAGGGATACCATTTTCTATTAAATTCCATATATTTCATTTTTGAATAGTGCATATATTTTTCAACCCTATATACATTATTAAGCTCTCTCAAAAAGTGTTTGACAGTAGGTTTTATTTTCTTTATTCTACATCTGTATATTCGAAGGTTGCCTGCCAGAACCCAGTATCTCCCTGGTATATATGTATGTGAAATACTGGGTTCTGGCTGTCAACCCTCGAATAATGTTAAGCCCATAAAATAATGTGTTCAAAAAAACTCACCATATATGGTTCTTATATTTTTTTTATTTGTATTCAATGTAACGTCCTTGAATAAAACCTGTCTGGTCTTCATTAATTGATTTATGTAAAAACAGTCTTAATTCTATTCGCTATACAGGTTGCACCTATCTTATACGAAACATTTAACAGGGAAATTGTCCCCAGTTTCTCAAAAACTCTCTTGGTTTATAGGCTTTTGGTAGACACGTTATTAGTCCTTCTATTTGAGACACTGAAATCTCTTTATATGTAA
>JADBJO010008571.1:30000-47500 GCA_016801955.1 Conus betulinus
TTGTAAGCTGCTCTCCGAGCAGCTTGATCAACTTTCTCATTTGTTGAGATTTCACAATGTGAGAGCACGCAACAGAAAGTCACATTTATTATTTTCATCGATAGGAGATGTGTCACGTAATTAATTTCTGTAATTGTCTTACAACGAATCTTTGAATTAAAAGACTGTAAGGCAGGAAGGACTGATTCTGAATCACTGCACAGTAAAAACGTGTGTGAATGTGTGTGTGTGTGTGTGTGTGTGTGTGTGTGTGTGTGTGTGTGTGTGTGTGTGTGTGTGTGTGTGTGTGTGTGCTGTTTTGTTCGCACACAGAATGAGCGGCGTGTGTGTGTGCGTGTGTGTGTGTGCGTGTGTGTGTGTGCGTGCGTGCGTGCGTGCGTGAGTGCGTGCGTGTGTGCGTGTGTATGTGTGTGTGTTTGTGTGTGTGTGCGCGCGCTGTGTGTGTGTGTGTGTGTGTGTGTGTGTGTGTGTGTGTGTGTGTGTGTGTGTGTGTGTGTGTGTGTGTGTGTGTGTGTCCCCCTGTGTGTGCGTGCGTGCGTGCGTGCGCGCGCGTGTGTAAATGTGTGTGTGTGTGTGTGTGTGTGTGTGTGTGTGTGTGTGTGTGTGTGTGTGTGTGTGTGTGTGTGTGTGTGTACAGACAGACAGACAGACAGACAGACATACAGATCGACAGACCGACAGAAAGAAAGACCGACACAGACAAACAAACAGACAAACAGGTAGGTATGTAGACAGATAGACAGATAGTTAGATAGCTAGATAGATAAAGGCATGGACAGACAAATAGAACGATATATATATATATATATATATATATATATATATATATATATATATATATATATATATATATATATACATACATATACATACAGAGAGAGAGAGAGAGAGAGAGAGAGAGAGAGAGAGAGAGAGAGAGAGAGAGAGAGACTTAAATGCATGTAATACACACGCTTACACGTGCATTTTCGCATGCACATGTTAAAGCGTGCACATCTACACATAAAGAGACAATTGTGCTCGTCCACACCAACAAAATCCACAAGGCATGTGATACGTGGTTGTAATGTCACAATCATATTGCCCATGATAGTTCTTTTTTGTTTGGTTGGTTGGAGGGGGTGTACATTGGTTGTCTGCTTGCTTCCTCAAACAGTGAGAAGAAGAAGAAGAAGAAGAAGAAGAAGAAAGAAGAAAGAAGAAGAGGAGGAGGAGCAGAAGAAGAAGAAGAAGAAGAAGAAGAAGAGGAGAGAAGGAGGAGGAGGAGGAGGAGGAGGAGGAGGAGGAGAGAAGAAGAAGAAGAAGAAAAGAAGAAGAAGAAGAGGAAGAAGAGGGAGGAGGGAGGAGGAGGAGGAGGAGGAGGAGAAGAAGAAGAAGAAGAAGAAGAAGAAGAAGAAGAAGAAGAAGAAAGTCAAGGAGAAAATCGTAGTTAGCATGGGACAGTGAAAGTGCTAGCACCACCAAGCTGTGATATACACCTATAGTAAGGTGCCAGAGAAAAAGGATAGCCTGCATGGAACAGTTATACTGTTTGCTTCGGTGTCTAGGATGACTTTCCACTGTGGCCATGGTAAGAAAGAGAAGGACAGTTTGTATTGAACAGTTACTCGTGAACCATTAGCGTTGTCCGGATGGATGAGAGAATAAGAGTTGCGTGGGGCAGCTATCCTCTTACCTTTATTCCACTGTAAAGATCATGCGTAAAAATGAAACAGGAGTGGTCCCTAATTATCTTAATTTTCAACGTTTTCGTTTTAACTACAGTTTGAACGACTGGACAACGCATTGTACTAACAGGCACACAGTAAATCCACTACTTTATAAACACCAAGGCAAGGCAATTTGACAAATGAAATATAGTGCAATGGCATCCCAGCTGCATGGAAACAAAAACACAATGCATGTGTTACACTTTCTTTTAATAAATCAGGTGTTACATATTATTCTGCGCACGTAGCAGTTTCAGGAAAAACGACTTCTTGTTCTCTGCGCCGTTTCTCCAGAATGACATTCAAAGTGTAGAGGAACGGATTGAGCGCTGATTTAGAGGCAGCACAAAAATGGCCATTCCCACGTTGACCTCCCCTGGAATGACAACATCCCTGGCAGCCAGGATCCCACACAGGCCAATTGGAAACCAGCAGAGAAAATCAGACACAGCAACTGACAGGAGACGTCTGGCGATGGTTGCTTCCTTAGACTGTGTATTTTCAGTGCCTACGTCTTTGGTCTTTGGTAATTGATTAGCTATAACGTTACTCCTCACTGTCCAGAAAATGAGACACTGACCCACGCCAATCATGAGAAAGAGGATTAGGTTGCAGACGATCAGGATACTGAAGGAGTAAATGTGTCCAGGGAAGTCAGCTCTGGTGACAGGCAGTGGAATACAGATCCCTGTCTGGTGGAAAAACTCCCAGTGTGAAGTCACCGGGAGCAGAGGCACAGTGGCTATTATTATTCCCAGTGTCCACATGATGGCACAGGCTATAGAAGCTGATCTGCTTCCAAACCGGATCTGACTGAAAGGAAAACGGAGCACAAGGAATCGATCCAAAGTGATCAAACAGATGAGGAATGCTGATACCTCACTTGATAACAAGGACATAAACCCGGCAGTACGACAACCAACACTCTCTTTCCATGCAGTGTCATTCCAAATGTAAGTGCCAGTGTAAATCCGGTCTGCTACACCTATGAAAACTAAATACACTCCCATAAAGAAGTCAGACACACACAGATGAAGAACAAAATATCACAAAACTAGTCTTGATTGTTTTTGACAAGAAAGAGATTCGGTAGACAAACCCACCAAAGTTTCCTAGAACAGCCAACACAGCAAATACACCCAGAGCACAACGGTAAGCCACAGATTTCAACAAGTCATCACACGAAGAGATTTCATCAGATGGGGCCGAACATTCTCCTCGAAAACTGTCTGGTAAAACAACTGGGCAACACAATTTGAAGTTGTCGGGCAGACACATACATGAGCTTTGTCATTTGTTTCATGAAATCTGGAGTGAAATAATTCACAGGACAACCTTGTAAGTGTAAAGTGTGAAGATCAGGAAACAATCCCTTCTCCTGCAGTATCTTGATGTCACCCCATGACAAATCAACAACTTGCAACTTTGGCATAAAAGCTGACAAGGTGGTCATATTTAAGGAATTAGCTTGCGAATGGGAACTATTTAAGATCGCAAGAGACGGATGTGCGTACTGATTCTGGACATATGAAACACTACCAGACATAGGATTACCTGCCAGATTTAATATCCTAAGTTGAGGCATTCCAACAAGGTGGCTAAAGTTGATAGAATGAAGTTGATTCCAACTAAGATCCAGGCTGTGAAGATTGAGTAAAGTCACTGCTGTTAACTCCTTTAGTCCACACGCCTGTACGCCCAGGTGGATCAGCAAGGTGTTATGAGTGACATCACTTACATGCATTCCACTACTAGATGCTTCAAGGTACCGTAGCTGAGGGTAAGAGCTGAGAGTTGATGTGTGATTGCAGAAGAAAGCAAAACCATGGCACACACATGAGTCAGGACAATTGATGTCGCATATCAGTTCGTCATCGTAAAATGGGCACTGTGGTAGACCATCACACAGGTGGTTCACGTGCACACACAGACTGTTTTGTCGCTGTCACGGCATCGATAAAACCCTGGGCACGCCTTGTAATTCCGACAGTCAACTTCGTCTTCATGACCCGGGGCAGTCAATCATGTCGTTACATCTGACATAGACAGGGAGACAGTAGCCATCATCGTGACACTGGAAATGAGTGTCTGGGCACTGCGTGTTGTTTCCTGGTAAAGGCACCATGCTGAATCCTCCAGGTCTGTCAAAGTTGATAAGAGCTGGGGCTTTACCTGTCCGAAGCTGTAGCGTGCCTCACAGTCAGCCTCGTCGTAGTTTGTGATGCAGTCCATGAACCCATTACATCGTTTCCGAACATCTACACACTAAAGACAAAACAACAAGCACAGGTCTGACAACACTGAACCACTCTAATTCTGACTAACAGTAGCAGAAAGATAGACTGCCACATGTGCTCATCATGGAAAGCTGCCGGCAACAGCGGCACTGAGCTTTTTCCATTGGCTGCAATACGCACGTGACAACAAAAGTAGTAGGGCGATGCCAGCGACGTGTGCGATCTTATCACAGTGTTTCTAACCTTCAATTACCTCAACTTAGTGCAAAACGTCACAGAGGGCAACGATTTGTCAACATGATGCGTTGCTCTTTATTACTTTTTTCTAAACATCACACAAATAATTGTTAGTGGCATATCGTTCTTCGTTTTTGCTGTCCTAAATGTTATTGGAGGTGGCCTACTCAAAACTTCTATTTTCTACAAATCCGCTGAAACACATGCATACCAAGACTACACATCCTCTCACCACCCATACACTTAACTTAAGGCAGCATTCCATACTCACAATTTTGTCTGTCTTCACAGAGTTTTCTCCAGCGAAAAAAGACTTCACTTTGCAAGCAGCCAAAATGTCAGATTTTTCACAACCCGTGGATACCCCAGTTTTCCATCATCAACAAAGCTAGCAGCCACACCAAAGTCATATCCAGAACATCTGCTCTGGAAACCCAGCATCCAAAGGAGACAAACGGACATACTATCTTCCTCCTCCTCCACCCATGCAACCTCCCGATCTGCAGGATTCTCAAATCCAATTGGCACATTGTACAAAAACACAAGCCCATCTTCCATATCAGACCCATGATCACGTCAAACATGATAAAAAATCTAAACATCTTCTCATGCGGTCCAAACTGAACATAATCCCCATGCCTACACCACCAGGCACTCACCCCCTGCTCCAAACCTAATGCAAAATCTGCCCCCTCACCAAACCACACACCATCCTACAGGGACCAGAGACTCCACCATTAAACGCACATTTTCCTGTCAGAGCCGCAACATCTCATACGCTACCCAATGCCAGCTGTGTGGCAAGATCTGTATAGGTGAAACATCCCGAACACTTGAGACACGCATCTCTGAACACCTGGCTGACATCCAACACCACTGACCCAAACCCGTTGCCCTACATTTCAACCACTCCTAACACACACAATCAACTATGTGAAAGTCTTGGCACTCTGGCAATCACAGAGTGACAACTTTGAACGCACTACACAAGAGACCCATCTCATTGCTAAACTGGGTATGCTACAGCCCCAAGACATCAACATACAATAGTAACACAAATATGCATACTCACCATTTCAACACCAGTTGGCTTTATCTTCCACCAACACACACGCATACATATACACATACATGCACACCACCACCATACCCCCACTCCCCACTTCATGTATATATAAATAATAAATAAATAAATAAATAAATATATATATATATATATATATATATATATAGTCTATTTTATTATTTTCTAATTATTTTATTTATTTCATTTCAGTTTGTTTATTTAAAGCCTACACCAAACTTGATTAGCATCACCCACCCACCCCCACATACAACTGCCCACACATAACTACTATCATCACCATCACCACCCATTAAAGTCATTTCTTTATTGATTGATTCATGATTTTTTTGTTAATTTGTCCTCTACTGAGCACTATTATCAATCCACCTGTTAATCACTACCATCACTAATGCATCATGCTATTCTATAAAACAAGCTAAAAACCTCACTGTTTCACACCCTCCCCCCCCCCCCCCCCCCCCCCCCTCCCCCCAACACACTATTTCCTCTCCAATGATCCCCTCGTGGGTGGCCCGGTTTCTGTCCAGCGGACATTTTGAATGCGTGCAGACCATGAGTAGATAAGTGCCTTCTCGTTCTTGTTTTTTACTGTTCTAAATGTTATGTGTTTTGGCTTGAAGAAGATCCAAGAGGTCGAAATGCATTGTGTCTTGTCCTGTGCTATGTTTATCTATGTCCTTGGCGGTAACCACCCCCCTCTCTTTTTCAATTACACAAATAAATAAATAAGTAAATAAAATCTGAGAATATAATAAACAGATAAAACAAAATGACTAAAAAAGTGAACGTGAATGAGCACGGTTGAATAAAGCTTGTTTTCAAGCCTGTGTTGCCTGAGCCATTAACCTGTGTACGACAGCAAAGGCTATATATGCCTTGCATTTCTTCTCTCTCTCTCTCTCTCTCTCTCTCTCTCTCTCTCTCTCTCTCTCTCTCTCTCTCTCTCTCTCTCAGATCATCTCACAGTGGCCATATCACGCTTTAAGGAGCTCACTAGAAGATGTTAATATTGCTTTGTTAATTATTGCTTTCATTGGTACCTTTTGGAAGTAATAAATTTCACAGGCAGCTAGGTTACAGTGTCCCAATAACAGTGGCATAAATATTATTGTATGATCATCGGGCATCATGCGTGTGGACAGGGTGGGGTTTTGTGCAACACGTGCCCAGGTGCTTAGCACGTGTTTAAATCTTCATAGCTAGGCATCAAGTTCGTGCTGAAAAGACGGAAGAGAGAGGTGGCCCTGAGGAGCAGACTGCAGGGTTAGCTGTGTATGTTTGTCACCGCTTACCTGTTGTGCTGTGGTGACGTGGAAACGAACCGTGGACCTGCAAACAGTGAGTGCCGTACAAGGGAGGAGATTACACACACAGTGACTGTGTCAAGCAGGCTGACGTGGTCCGGTAGCTAACTGTCACGTGAGAGTTGGCATCCGAGTCGGGTAAGACTGTCTCGAGTTCGAACCATCCCGATAGCGAAAGAGAGACAGATTTATCCACCTGGATCTTGGAGTATCAAGCGAGCGCTAAAGGCTCAGTCAGCTGAAGTGGATTTATACCAGACCTTGATGAACAGGAGTCTTGTGTTTTTTCAGTCGGTCTTGCTTTGGGGCACTGTGTTAATGCCTTGTCAGGCTAATTGAATGTATGTGAACGTCGTTGTCGTATCTTTCTATGGAATAATTACAGTGTGTTAGTGGCCCCCAAAGTCGTTGGCAATTGTCGGTATCCGTTTGGTGCGAAGTGGGTGTTTGCTAAACTATTGTATAGGGATGTGTGTAAATGCTGAGTTCCTGTCCTGGAAACTGGTGCCAGAGAACCAAAGGCGTCACCATCACCCAGTGCTGAAGTAAACTTGAAGTGACCTGTTCGGGAACTGTGATGGTGATGGTATTGGTGTACATGTGTGTGTGTGTGTGTGTGTGTGTGTGTGTGTGTGTGTGTGCGTGCGTGCGTGCGTGCGTGTGCTGTGTGTGTGTGTGTGTGTGTGTGTGTGTGTGTGTGTGTGTGTGTGTGTGTGTGTGTGTGTGTGTGTGTGTGTGTGTTTATTTAACGTCTTTCCTCTAATCGTGATATTAGACGATGTGTGTGTGTGTGTGTGTGTGTGTGTGTGTGTGTGTGTGTGTGTGTGTGTGTGTGTGTGTGCATGTGTGTGTGTGCATGCGTGCAAGTGTATGTGTGTGTGTGTGTGTGTGTGTGTGTGTGTGTGTGTGTGTGTGTGTGTGTGTGTGTGTGTGTGTGTGTGTGTGTGTGTGTGTGTGTGTGTGTGTGTGTGAACCTGGCCAGGTAAGAAGCCTTTTTAGTATAAAAATGTGGGATTAAGAACTATTGATCGCTATATCTGTTTTTTTTTTCATAATTCCCTTTTGTATAATTGGATTTTCATGTATAATGATAAATAGGATAAGAACTGTCTTTCTTGTTCTCAGTCGTGTTAGGAGAGAGAGAAGAGAATGCGTGACATCCCATTCCCCAGAGAGAGATGAATGGTTGATGGGTGCACAAGTGCACACATGCGTGTATGTGAGCAGAGATAACCTTTGTGTGTCAAGCCTGACAAATAGATTAATTTAAATCATTTAAGCAATACCATGCCGGATCTCCTCAAGAAAGCCACCAACAGAAGAGCCTGGAGAGAAATGGCGGCTGCCTCATCACGTCCTCCCAACGACCCCAGCGGTCAGGGGAATGACTGACTGACTGAAGCAATACCATCACTCCCCCCATCCTGGACAAAGTCACAATCATATATGATGACATTGAAAAAAAAAAGTTTGGATCAACGTGTCTTAGCAGTCCCTATTGATTTCCGTAAATTTGAACATGACAGATACGCTTTCTGGATGCTTGCCATTGTAAATATCTTTCCACTCTACAAGCAGTGAGGTCCCCAAAGCAGGCCAGCTTTCAAGTGGTCATAACAGGTTGTTATATTTTGATGGCTAGAGATACTCGTCACATTGGGCATGATATGACGACTCGGTACTCATTTACCTGTGAGAATTTTGGATCCTATCTTACATTATCTCTCATCGCATGAGGTGACCATCTTCAATGATGGATACAAAGGTCAGCCTTACCTACTCAACATATGAGCTTGATGTGTTCAGTAACTGGTACGAAGAATTCCATTTAGTTCATTTCAACCTTTAAGTTTCAAAATCAGATTGTGTGTCTGTGTCAGTGTCTGTCCTGCATGCCTTAGACTATGGCTGATTGATCTGAGTTAACATCCATCTACGCCTTTCATGAAATGCACAGCATCAAGATCATTGATAACCTGATGGGATTTTCCTTGTGTCTCTGGATAATGTCCAAAATAACAGATCAAAGGAAGAGACGGAAGAGCGGGAACAGGTCGACATGAAATATAACGATCTGGAGACCGACTGCTGAAGCAGCTCTCAGAGCAGCAGACAGTATACCTGGGCGTGGCTCCTTATGGGTCAGAATAGGCATTGTGGGAATAACTACACCAACAGGGTACAGAGGATGAAACAACAAGAGATAAGCATCTAAAGATTCAAAGTCAAAAGCTATATTTATATATTCTATGTGGAGCAGAGATCAGTCAGGATAGGTAGAAACAAACGACGAGGAAGGAGCTGTTTTGGGAAACAGAACAGCACGCACCTGTCCATGTCCACAATCCATCTCGTATTCTTTACACGCAGGATGCTGACAAAAAATTTCGTCACGTCCATCATAACAATCCTTTCGAAAATCACACACCACACTGTAAGGTACGAAGTGTCCAGGTAGGTCACAATAAAAATATGGCAGTGTTAGTCCCTGGGGCATACTACAAGTCGCCCTGTACCATGTCTCAGTGTTCTCCAGTCCCCTGCACTGACTTTTCACATCGCAAGCCAGCAGTTGGTGAGTCAAATGCTGCATGGGACAGATTTCCAGATGAACACTTGATACAGTCGCATTAACTGGGACAGGAAGAGTGACAGTTTTTTTTATTTGGTGGTGATCCGAGAAAGCAGGGACTTCACACACAAAGCCATGTGCCTGACTACTACATTTCTCCAAAATGAATCCAGGGACATATCTTTTTCTGACCCAAAGAACACAGTTGTCATTTTTCAATTGCCCTACATCGAATCTATCGTGTTTCAAAAAGAAAACGACAACACACCGCTTTGCCAGTGTAAAGTGTTTGTGTACCTGAGGAAAAATGAAATGAAACAGAGAAAGATACATTGACATGTTCTAGATAGATCTCTCTCTCTCTCTCTCTCTCTCTCTCTCTCTCTCTCTCTCTCTCTCTCTCTCTCTCTCTCTCTCTCTCTCTGTTTTGTTTCATTCCCTCCTGTCTCTGCTTTGCTCAAAGGTATTACTTTGTAAGTCAGTGATGCACAAAGAAGTACAGCTGGGAGAATTTTGAGGCATTACTGGAGTTCAGGAAATCACTAAGAAGTACTGTCTCAATGAAAACCTTTCTGTTGTTTGAGCCAGTGTGTGCAAGGAGGAAGAACCACATTGTGTAGAAAGAAACAGAATGGATGAAAAAAAGCCAGGACGTCGCTGAAATTGAATACTTGCTATTTCATAAGAACTGGTGGGAAAGTGTTGTGTGTACGTGAGTAACTAAGTGTACATACATGCTAAACTTTTTTTTTTTTTTTACTTCAAATAAGAGTCTGTGTTCGTTTCTTTCCCTTCTGATATAGAAAACTAATGATAAATCAGAATTCACTGGTCAACCTGTTCTGTCATGCATTTGTTAATGAATGCAGCTGTCACTATGAGCTAACTTGCCAATTGTGTCATATCATATCATAGTGTGATTGGTCAGGTTTGCCCACGACAGCCAGCACGAAAATGTGCCCTTCTGTCTTAGGTAAATGGATCATTCTATGCCTGTTG
The DNA here is from genome assembly GCA_016801955.1 of Conus betulinus. Taxonomy (NCBI): domain Eukaryota; kingdom Metazoa; phylum Mollusca; class Gastropoda; order Neogastropoda; family Conidae; genus Conus; species Conus betulinus. Next base: position 40,146 of record JADBJO010008571.1, read on the forward strand.
AGATTTGCAGTTTTTCCACTCTTTCTTCTGTGAAGGGGTCCATGACTGTTTAGTGAGTGAGTTGCACTGCAGCAGTAATGCCGATCGTGCAGCACGCGCCCTGCAGCGACCTGTGTGCTGAGCACTGCACTCTCCACATGGGATTTGAACCCCCAACAATGTTGCAGTGTTCTCCTTTCCTCATTTCCAATTTAGGATGCACCCATCCAGGTCGAGTCAGTCTATTTTGACGGATGGTGTAGAGCGAGGAAGAGAATTTGGGGGGGGGGGGGGGGGGGGATGTAAAGAAGTAGGACGTATTGGGCACAGGAGTGCACTGAGTGAACACAAAGTAGATATAGAGATCCCCCCCCCCTCACCCCCCCACCTCTCTACTCCCCCACTCCCCAACCTGTATACGCTATTGTTCGTTTCCGAAGGCTTTGGTTGGCCAGGACTCCTTGGAACCACAGCAGGTGGTTGCAGGGCAGATGTTAGGGGCTCTATTGCAAAATCCGGCTTCACGTCCTTCCCTGGCCACCAGACCCAGGAGTCATCCACCTGCCTGAAGAGCCTGGATGACCCTAGAGCTGGGAGTGGGCTTCAAAGGGATGTGTGGGCTGAATTATATGGGTTACCTCAACACTGATGTGACACAAAAAATGGGAAGCTCGGCCTTCCGTTGAAATTTGGAGCTGATGGTGTTCGAACTTGTTTGCTCAGTGTGCTCATGTAAACGTTCTCTTCACCACTCGCTCCAAGCCGTGTATGGATGCTTTGGTGATGGAAACCAATAGATGTAGCAACCTACCAGGCAAAGTATGGAGTGACGCAGTTTTCGCAGCCAAAGCGCCTGCAAGTAGCCCTCAAGGAAGGAAAAGGGACATCCGTCATGTAGAGAATGTGCTATGCAGGGAGTACTGAAGATTTCAAGACAGACCAACCTGTAACTGCAGAGGAGGAATGCTGTCAGACAAGTATGACAAGTGTTGCCACACTTAATTACCACCAGGCTAGAACTGTCTCAGGAGATAGCTTTAGACTGCACACACCCTCTGAAGTGAATGCCAGACTCTCCTGTGATTGGAAGGTGTTGTTTTACGTGCAAAAAGACTCGTGATAGAGGCAGCATTCCTGAAAGTGACATAGAATCTATTGTCCTTCTGTTGAATAAGAATGTGATGCCATTCATTCGGATTTTTTGCAGAGGACTTTCTCGTGCATTGTTTGCAAAAGTACACAGAGCTGCCAAAAGTGGGAGGCAGCAAAAGTGGGTAACAACACAGACAACAAAGGAACATATCAAATGGGACTCAAACAAAATTAACCTTAATAATAAGACTCTGAATCCTCTCTTCCCGTCTCTATCTATCTGTCTGTCTGTCTGTCTGTCTGTCTGTCTCTCTCTCTCTCTCTCTCTCTCTCTCTCTCTCTCTCTCTCTCTCTCCACCTTGCACTGCTACAAAAAAAAAAAAAATCTACCAAACCATCACATACTGTCACTTTTTGTTAAGACCATTGGTTGTTCTCAAGAGGCACAAACTATTGTTACAAGTCACATTTTATTCTTAATTCAGAATAATCCAAGAGAGGGTTCTCACATAGTGTTCAGAAGTGATTTCACTTTGTGATGCGCATCCACTGTCATATACCGACCCATATGTATGTAAAATTGGGAATATGATTTAAAAAATCAATGAAGGCCTCCATCTCATGGGCGGTCTCAGACTGACCAGAGAAGCCGTTTTGTTGGCACTCTTTCTCAGCATCCACTTGGGAAATTCTTTTTAGATTGTAGGTGTAGCATCCTCCTCCAATATTAATCTGCCAAAGAAAAGGCCAGAACAGCATACAAATGAATAAATAAAAATAATAAATGAATGGGTTGAATGAATGATGTAAACAGCACACTTTGACTGGTTGATACGGCTACTGATGCTTTCACTTGCTCTGCCATCTTTGCTGACGACACTGCCAGGTAGATGCATTTCTTGTTTGATGCTTCTCTATGTTCTTGTCATCATCTGAATAGTTTCGTGCTGTTTTCCTATATGTCCACATTACATCAGTCTTCCTAATGTCAATTTTCCGGTCTCTTTTCTTTGCTTCCTCAGCCGGGCAGGACGATTTTCTTGAACATACTGGTGTCTGTGAGAGAGGAGACTGACATCATCAGCGAAGTCCAATCTTCGAGCTGTTTAGTACATGTTGACTAAATGTCTGTGTTTTCGCCATCTTTGATTTTTTAAATTAATAACCCATTCTGCCACCAACACAATAATAACCAGTAGTAAGAGGCAGCCCTGTCTTACACCTGTCTGCAACTTGAATGAACCAGACAGTTTCCCACTGTGCATAACTTGCCAGTGCACTTGCCATACAGTTGCTGGCAAGCGATTGTAGTGCATAAGCTTCCAGATGACTTCCTTGTCAACTCTGACAAACGCCTTCTTGAGTCATTAAACACTCTGCAAAGAGCAGAGCTGACAAGAGCAGGACTCCTCGCCAATCACTGCAGCAGGATAGATCATGTTTCTGTGGTAGTTTTACTAGGTGCTACTTTTTCCATTGATCTGGCACTTTTTTTCTTTTCCCAGACTTTCTGTAGGAGTGGGTGCAGCATCTCAGTTAATTAATGCTGATCTTTAGTGCTTCAAGTGATATGCTATTTGGGCCTGCTGTTTTGCCTGTTTGGAGCAAATGGATGGCTTTGGTGACTTCAACATTAGCTGGAGTTTGGTATAGATGTATAAATATTAGGCTGTTGGCGATATGCCTGGAGGCATAGGTGAGTAGGGCCTATCTAAGCTGTTGGCCCATTCTGCTCTTTTTTAGTCTCGTTGGCGATGCTCTGGTCGTCTCTTTTTCAATGGCTGTGAAGAACTGTCCTTGCCAGAAAATGCTCTGGTAATCTCATAATGTCCTTTCATATTTCTTTGTTTGTCTGCGGTTGTTGCTTCTGCTTCTTCTGTAACTTCAGTGATGAATTTGTTTGTTTTTCCTGGTACTTCTTTACTCGGTGATTGGTTTACCACTATTTGTCCTTATTAGCCCTTTTTCCCCCATGTCCCTGTATGAAGGAGACACAAGCACAATTGTGTGGTCAATATACATAAGTCAATCTCCTTTGTGATAACAAGTCTGAAGTTGGTGTGCAACAAACATAAAGGTTGTGCAAAAGAAAAGGTGTGAAAAGAATATAATGGATATGTGATGCACCGTATTTCGTCTGGTCCCAAATTTCGGGGACACGTTCGACCGGAACAGGTAAACCTGTAAAACCAGCTGACCTGTTTTACGTGACAGCTACTCACCTGCGTTTTGAGTAAGCCAGGTGAGCGAACATTTTCCTTGAGTCTCTGCAGAGCTACCGGCCGAGCAACTTACACAGACAGCCAAAGGGAGACGGCGGGCAGGTCCTCACTGGCTGTCAGTTCCCCAGGTGTGTTGGTGAAGCCCTATGTCCGACCCGGAACTGACTGCCATCTGGGTGTGGGGTCCACCCCGCCCCAGCCACTGTCTCTACCCCGTGGGGTATGGAGAGGCTGACCAGGGTCAGCACGAGCCCAGCCGCCGTTGATGCAGCGCAATTTGTTCCAACGCGGCAGTTTGTTCCAACGGTACAAATTGCCGCACCGACTGCGGCATTTGTTGCAATTTTCTTTTGGTACATTTTGCCACACCTGTACCTGTTAAAGGAGATAGAGGTTGAAAAAATCAAAGTTATAACATTTAGACATTAAGAACACATCCGGGCCAACCGAGGAGGCATATTTTTGTGCCATCTTCCGACCACCATCGACACCTCCCGACCCCACCCCGACCCTCCGACACCCATCCTCGACATGGGAAGGTATATTTTTGTGCCGTCTTCCGACCACCACTGACACCTCTCGACACCCAAACCTGACACTTCGACACCCATCCCTGGCACGGGTGTGTATCACTATCGCTACGTCTCTCTAGCTCTACATTACGTTGGCACTATGATCAAAATCACTATGTTACGTTATCACTACGATTTCATGTAATTAGCTCTACGTCTCAACACAACTACGATCGTTTACCACTACGGCCGCTATCGCTACTGTCGTGGGGTATGCATCTGTCTCTATCCTCTGCCTAAAAATATTGCCCCTACTCCCCCTGTTTGTTCGAAAAATACCCCTCCCCCCCCCCCCCCCCCCCCCCCCCCCCCCACCTTCTCCACCACCGAGGGTGCATGCGTGCGTGTGTGCGTTGCGTTGTGTCGCGTGCATGTGTGTGTGTGTGTGTGTGTGTGTGTGTGTGTGTGTGTGTGTGTGTGTGTGTGTGTGTTCGTTCGTTCGTCGTACTTTCTGTTTAACGTCTGTTCACTTTGAGTGTTATTAGAGTGTGTGTGTGTGTGTGTGTGTGTGTGTGTGTGTGTGTGTGTGTGTGTGTGTGTGACAGGAGGGCAAAGAAAGCAAACAGTTTCTTAATGTTAACAGTTTACTGTGATGGTTGTGAAATTAGCGTGCTGAGCTTTCGCGTTTCTTTTGGACGCAAGTGTGTGTGCTAATTGTTGATTCAATTATGATTTTTGTGATGTTGATAACAGTCGTCACGCACGCGCGTGCGCGCGCGCGCGCACACACACACACACACACACACACACACACACACACACACACACACACACACACACACACACACACACACACACACACACCACCACCACCACCACGACCACCACCACCACCATCATCATCACCATCATCATCATCATCATCATCCCTTGGCAAACGGACAAACGCAGAAAAAAGCTTATTTTGATTCTGTTTTTAATTTTCTAAAATGAATCTGCTTAGCAAAAGAGAACCAAATAAGCTCAACGTCAAACTCATAAAAAACGTATTTTACGCTTTCATTATTCTGAAATGTTTATAAAATTCAACAATTTCATCGAAAAACAGAGGAAGATTTCATTATCCAAAAGTGCTTGTGTCAAACAAACTCACAACAATTACATAACTTTCCTGTAATGATATTGGCAAATTAATCGGAAGTTTGTAAACACAGAATTTTAAGCATTCCAGTATGCTTAAACCGTTTTGTCAACATCAGAAAAACAACTACTCAATGTTTATGTTTCATTCGTCTGAAACTATCAAGTCAAAGTTACAAGAAGAAGAAGCAGAAATGTACAAGTTTGATTATCATGAAACGGTTTGTCAAACACTTCGTATTGCTCATTTTAAGAAAACACAATATTGCAATTGTGATTTTTCTTACCTGTATCTCCTTTAAAAACAAACAATTGTAACAAATTGCCGGCATCAGTGCGGCAGTTTGTACCATTGTAACAAATTCCCGCACCTGTTGGAACAAATTGCCGCGTTGGAACAAATTGCGCTGCATCACGCCGTCTCTACCCGTGGGGGTATGGAGAGGCTGTCCGTGTGGTCAGCGACGAGCTGGTGAGTCAAGAGGCTTCAGAGGTCGTCGGGACGACGACTGGTGTTCATCTGTTGTGCGGAATTTCCTGGAAGGACTCCACGGACTATCTCCGTGAACGGCTTCGTTTTCCGTCGTGTCGACTTCTGACCTGTATGAGAATTGTGTGACTAAGGCCAGACGCGGCCAAGTCCATTGACTGTTTGTGGTAACACTGCTGTGGGTGCCAGCTTGGTTTGATGTGACAAGTTAGTATCTAGTGTGTAGCAAGAGTATATTGTTGGTCTGCTTTAGTTATTTTATGCTGTGCCTGTTCATGCTTATTGTGTATTATGTACTTGTTTTGACCTGATGGTTCAAGCAGCGAAAAAAAAAGAAAAGTAGAAACTTAACTTGTTGCCTGGCTATCTATGTTCGTGTGGCGTGGGTGTGCGTAGAGAAATCGTACACGTATCCAAACTTCTTCAGGTGTAAGTTAGACAGCAAAACACGCAACGCACGCCGTCCGTAACAAAATATGAAAGACATACAGTTATGCTAAGATGCGCTAAAAAAAACTCTCACTGACATTGAAATACATGAAAATGTGAGAAAAATATATATTAATGGACTGACAAGAATAATATTTGAATAATTAATGCGGAGCAAAACGAAGAAACAAACAACCAACCAAATACATAGACAGATAACTAACCAACTAAATAAATGGATAAAAGAACAGATAAAAGAATAAATAAAGAAAAGAATAAAATATTCAATAATACATGAATGAATTTTATGTGGAAGTCAAAGGATATCTGCCAGATAACAGAAAAAAAAAGACAAAACACGACGCGTTTCGACCTCTCATGTCTTCTTCTTCTGGCAAGATACACAATATCCATGACAATGAAAACGAAGAACAAGCAATCATTTATCTTCCTGAATTTGGCAGTTAATGGGCGTTGATATTCTCGACTTCACCACAAGATGGGAGTTGAAAACACGCTCATTTTGCGCCAAACTCGAACAGATAAGTGATTGCTTGTTCTTCGTTTTGGTTGTCCTAGATATTGCTTATCTTGCCTGAAGAAGACATGAGATGTCGAAACGCGTCGTGTTTTGTCTTGTAATTTCTTGTCCCTATAATATAGGGATGTATTTTATTTTATTTTATTTTTCAAAATGTGTTTCAATTTCCGCATGCAGTCACCTTACTTTAAAAAACTACTAAATGAATGAACAAACAAATATATACACACTTGTATGTGCGCAAGCCTGAACATGCGCAGAAGCACACATGCATGCAAGTATTGAAAAAGAGAGCAAAAAGAGGCGGGGAAAGTGAGGGGTAGCTTGTGGCGTGGGGGGAAGGGGGGGGGGGGGGGGGTTGGTGGTGGTGATGAGATCGCAAGGCCATCTGTACGAACGACTAGAAAAGTTACCATATAGATATAGACTGAAAATGTTTGAAAACGAAAATGATACCTAGGCGCTCTTTTTTTCTTTTTCTTTTTTTTTTTTTATCTTTTTTATCTTTTTTTTTTTGCAGAGGGATGGAGATGGTGTGTGTGTGTGTGTGTGTGTGTGGGGGGGGGGGGGGGGGGTGAAGAGAGGAGATGGATAATTGGATGCAGATGAACTTACACAATGAGGTATACATATACATGAGTATACATAACGAAATAAGGAAGGGGGGGGGGGGGGGGGAGAGGCGAGGAAGAATTAATATCAAAACAAAAAGAAGGGGAAAAATCACACACACACACACACACACACACACACACACACACACACACACACACACACACACACACGCACAGAGTCTCTCTCTCTCTCTCTCTCTCTCTCTCTCTCTCTCTCTCTCATCCTCCCTTTCTCTCATGTATAGATAGATATATAGATAGATAGATAGATAGATAGATAGATAGATAAATGGATATATATATATATATATATATATATATATATATATATATATA
>JADBJO010008571.1:50000-52500 GCA_016801955.1 Conus betulinus
AAAGAAAGGGGAATTGACTTCATTGGGAGTTCGCCTTTTTAATGACCGTCTGGTCATCCCTTTCTTTTCCCCTCCTTTCTCCTCTTCCCTATCATCCCATCTCCTTGCTGCAGCTGTCGTTTCTGTCATTGTCATACGGGAACCGGTCTCAATCAGAAAAAAAAAGAGTTTTTCTGCCCTTTAACATAATACAATAGCATTCCACAGCAGTTTTTTTCCCAAACAGAATGATGAAGACGGTGAATCAAATGTTTGCCGTAATTCCACCAACCCTTATGAATGTAAGATCTTGCTAACGAAAGCATAAGGTTTAAACAACATTTAAGACATTGAAAACGAAGAACGAACAATCAGTTATCACTAATCAGCGCGTACACCCCAACAATGACCAACCCAGATGACATCAAGGACAAGTTCTACGAAGAACCACCCACTCTCATGGCAGCAGTCCCACTGTCTGAAAAGCTAATCGTACTCGGGGACTTCAACGCCAGAGTGGGTGGGGACCGATCACCTGACCCAGGAAGGGATCATTGGGAGATGTGGTACTGGCAGTTGCAACAGCAATGGCCTCCTGCTTCTCAAGATGTGCTCTACTCACGACCTCGTCATCACCAACAACACTCTGTTCCGCCTCTCTACCCCGCAACAAGACATCATGGATGCAGCCATGCACCAAGCATTGGTATCTGATTGATGATGTCATCACCAGTAAGAGATATGTGCGAGATGTGAGAGTGACGAAAGCCATGTATGGTGCTGACTGCTGGACTGATCATCGCCTCATCATGTTAAAGTTTAAACCCTGCATTCTGCCCATGCGAAGACCCCAAGGTCAGAAGACTGCAAAGAGGGTAAACATCTCCAAGCTGAAGGACAGTAAAGTTGCAGAAGATATCTCCAATGGTCTAGATGGCAGACTGCCCAAGACACGAGAGCATGACCACAGGAGCATTATAGAGCAGTGGGAGGCCTTCAGAGATGTAGTCCACTCTACTGCCCTCGAACACCTCGGACCAGCAACTCGTAGAAACCAAGACTGGTTTGATGAGAATGACGCAGAAGTGCAGACACTGCTGTCAGAGAAACACCAGCTGTTCACAGCGCACCAGAATGACCCCCCCACATCACAAGCTAAGAATGATGCATCACCAGTGCACACACAAAAAGTGCAGAAGAGGCTTCGTGAAATGCAGGATGCCTGGTTCTGCAGATAGGCCGATGAAATCCAGGGCTACACAGACAGTCATGACACCAAGCGTTTCTATGACGCTCTGAAGGCTATGTATGAATCCCAGTCCTCCAGTTCCTCCCCCCTCCTCAATGTAGATGGGACTCAGCTGCTGACAGAAAAAGAAGCAGATTCTGGAGAGACAGGCTGAACACTTTCACCAGGTTCTCAACCACCCTGCCTTAATCAACGACGAAGCCATTGCACGCCTGAAGTGGAGTTCAGGCAAGACCTTGACCCCCCACCCCCCTACTCACACACACAAAGAAGAAGAAGTCAGAAAGGCAATCAAATAATTTTCCTGTGGCAAAGCGCCAGGATCTAATGCAATCCCATCCCTGCCGAAGTTTACAAATCAGGAGGCCCATCCATGACACAGAAGCTGACGCAGCTCTTCCAGTCCATGTGGAATGAAGAGAGGGGTCCCGCAACAGTTGAAAGATGCCAACATTATCCACATCTACAAGGGAAAAGGCAACCGCCAGTCCTGCGACAATCACCGAGGCATTTTCTCTCTTCTGCATAGCAGGGAAGATCTTGGCTCATGTCCTGCTCAACCGCCTTCTACTACTACACTTAAGTGGGGTCTCCTCCCAGAAAGCCAGTGTGGCTTTCGTGGAGAACGTCGAACTGCAGACATGATATTTGCTGCATGACAGCTCCAGTAAAAGTGCCAAGAGCAGCAAAGCGATCTGTTTGTGACCTTTGATACGGTCAGCAGAGATGGCTTGTGAAAGATCATGGAAAATTTGGCTGTCCCAGCAGGTTCATTACGATCGTCCGACAGTTCCAAGACGGCATGATGGTGAAAGTACTGGATGATGGAGACAAGTCAGAAGCCTTTCCAGCGACAAACGGCGTAAAGCAAGGCTGCGTTCTCGCCCCTACACTCTTAAGCACGGTCTACTCCGCCATACTGACTGATGCCTCCCGTGACTGCCAGGGTGGTATACACGTCAGATACAGAACTGACGGTGGGCTGTTCAACCTCAGGCGACTGCAGGATGTTACAAAGGGAAAGAGACCGTCATCAGGGGCTTCTTGTTTGCTGAAGACTGCGCCCTCAATGTCAGCACAGAGCAGATGATACAGCACGAAGTGGACTGCCTCTCACGAGCTTGCGACAACTTTGGTCTCACCATCAACACCAAAAATACCGAAGTGACGTATCAGCCTGCGCCAGGTAAACCCTACCAGGAACCACACATCATGGTAAAGGGGCAGAACTTACAGGCAGCTGACATCTTCTCCTATTTGTGCAGCACACTC
>JADBJO010008571.1:57500-62500 GCA_016801955.1 Conus betulinus
TAACTAAAAATAACAAAGTTTATAGAAAAAAAAATTAATGAGCCAGTAATGAGAGGAGCACTGAGTTTAAGAATGTTCCATTCAGATGGCCAAGACTGCGAGTACCTGTCTGTTTCATATCAACAAGGTGAAAATAAACATCATAAATCGTTACTGGAAAAAGAAACCTAATTCACTTTAAATGATTTTTTTTAAGACTAATTAAAACTATCAGCAAAAATTTTCTTTTGCACTGCATATGTTTTGTCAGAATTCATACGAGTAAGAATGTTCACTGCTTTCCAAACTGATGTTGGGTTACTGTTAGAGCTATTACAAACTAAGTTTCTGAACTATCTCTCTGTTTTGAACTGCGCAACATCGATGTGACTTTGTTTCTTTGCTTCTTGATTTAAAAAACAAACAAACAGATAATATCGTAACCGTATAGCATTTTGAATATTGTCTGTCAACCAACGGGGCTTAGGTGAATATCTGACCCTTTTAGTTATAAAAGGGGCATGCTTACGTAGATGTGTATAAACGTTTTATGCCAGATACCGAAGCGTGATCAGGATCAGTATAATGATAAACATTAGATAGTGTGCTGATCGAGCTAAATCATATTGGAAGTAATTCTTGTCAAAACTGGGAAATAATCTGTGCGTGATAACTTTATGTCCAGGTCTAGGATTTTTTGTGCCTGTTTTAAACCAAGTTACACATACAGGTGAGTGGTCACTACAACCACAATGTGGAGAACATATTTTTATGACGTTGCCTTTTTTTGCTGGCATAAGCATGGCCAGTGTTTCGGATGTGGGGTAATTCGTGTCGGTGTATCAAGTAATAGGACTAAATCATCATATGTTAGATTCCATCGATTAATAATATTAAGAAGGTCTATGTTAAGATCACCAAAAAGAATTATTTTGTTTCCGACCAGTGAAGCAGCTTGCATCATTTATTTAAATTTGGCGTACAAGCCAATGCGCTCAGACGGGTTCCTGTATAAAAATTCAATAAACACGGTTTCACTTTTCTTAATTTTAACTTCGACCCAAATAGACTCAATACAATAACGTCCAAATGAATCCATCCGTGGGCACAGAAGAGACTGCCATGAATAAAGTATCGAACCTGTTTGCATTGGGAGTGTTGGGTCAAGTCGAATATGGCTGTAACCTGGTATTGATACATCTTCATCGGTTATATATTTAATTAATCTAGACTCAATACAGCAAAAGAAATGAGACTGCTTTCCAGAAGTATAAAGAATAGATGATAACCCTTTCCCTTTGTTAAGTACATGATTTATATTTATAAATCCTATTCCAAGACCATCCTTGGAAGGCCAAGTGATTACAATGGGCATTTAGCAGACTGAAGCGAGCAAAAATATACGGTGCCCTCAAATACAAAATGACTTGCACATATACTACAATTTCAGGGATGGTAAGTGAATATAGTAGAAGCACAACTCAATGAAGATAAATCATGGAAATCGAAAAGACTCAATACGTGAGACGAGGGAATCCACACAACGGAGGGACTGTGGTTCACAAAAGTATTATCAAAAATGAGATTCTAGATTTCACTTCGAACTTCAATATAATGACCAATAATTCAATGTAATTCACACATAGATCAAGAAAACCAACCACCAAATCAAAATACTCTCTCTCTCTCTCTCTCTCTCTCTCTCTCTCTCTCTCTCTCTCTCTCTCTCACACACACACACACACACACACACACACACATACACACATACACACACGCACGCACGCACGCACGCACGCACGCACGCACGCACGCACACGCACACACACACACACACACACACACACACACACACACACACGGGCGCGCGCGCGCGCGCGTGCTCACGTACACGCATGTGAGATAAATTGCTGAAAGAAGGTGAAAAATACACACACATGCACGTCCCCCCCCCCCCCCCCCCCACACACACACACACACACACACACACACACACACACACACACACATGATGATTCGCCATCGTTGGTAGTTTTGATTAGTTAGACTATTTAAGACATGGGAGGTCATCATGCTTAAACAGTGCAAATGGTGGTTCATATCACGAGTCGGATACAAAGGTTGGGTAACAGGTAATGAGTTCGGATGATGGGGAACAGGAAGGACGTCTGGGTACTAACCATGGGGTGGGGGAGGGAGGGGGGGGGACCTTGACCCCATGGCAGTGTTGACACGGGGGCTGGGTATCCTGTGTGTTTCCATGAAAGGAAATGCTGCATGGAATGTAAGGGGGATACGGCATGGTCTGTGACATGGTTATTATTACAATTAAGATCTTGGGGGTGCTGGGGTTAATAACGACGCACATGACCATACCTAGAGAACTGGTTTGGGCCCTCTGTATTTGACCGGTCTCGGAGCCGTGAGTAAGAATCACAATGAGAAAAACTACCCATTGACGTATCAGGATTGTATGACTGTCGGGAGTCAGGGATATGTACTTGGGGTAGCTCTTGAGAAATAACTAAGTGGGTAACCATGCTGGGTAGCAGGAATGCTATTGACAGATTGGGAGATATTAGAAATACGGTGTGCAGAGGAGAACAACTGTCAGCCACCAGGCGTGTCAGAGTGGAAATCATTGTTAAGTCTGACACTGCTGGCAGTGGACTGAAATTCCCATGAGACACTACTTGCTTTCGGCCAAGCATTTCGCTGATCCTGCTATGTCTGGTAGTGTCTGCGCGGTGGTCTAGGACAGTTCGCTTGAATTCTGAGGCTAACTGAGTTGTCCCCTTATAAATGAGTTCGATATTGTCTTGGTACATGGATAGTTTAGGAGCGCCAGAAGCTGCAATGAAGGCATCCATGTTGTCTTTAAAAGTGGTTTTAAATTCAAAGCATGCTACCTTCAAATTCCGGTTTGCAGGAAAACCACAGCTATGTACATTGTGCCTGCCTTTTGCAGGGATTAGTGAGCTAAATGCTATCTTAGATGAAGTAAAAACTTGATCACATAGGACTAATTAACTGTATCCACTATCGACTAGTGACCTGTTCATTTATCTAAACATGGATGACGAGGGCCTAGCCTTTGTTGTTAGTTGGTTGACTATGAAGCCATCACTCTAAATCGTGTGTAGACATACCTGGGACACAAACATTAAACATGTTGTGCGAGCGCAAACCCAGCCTTTTGGGATCAAGATCTTTTAGGGCAGAGTCACCAGTAATGAGAGCAGAAGTTCGATCGTTAGCTGAAGTAGAGTTGTAACTGTCACAGGAGAGAGAGTCTAGGGTTTGGTTTTCCCGGAAGATGGGGAATTCTCCTTGTCACCTTTAGGATGTTGGTGTTGTTGATCGCAAGTGTCACTGGGTGTTTTGTCACATGGTTCACAGTTGGACAATGGAGCAAACACACTACTGATGGGAATGGAGTAGTCTATGGTGAGTTGAGCAGAAGAAAGGTTATTGTCACCACTGTCAGGTTTGGGAGGGATTTTTGCTGGATGCGAGAGTATGTCATTGGGGCAGTTAGGTTTGGTGAGTTTGGTGACTTTATCAGCTGGGTGAACTTTCACTGTCGAGGACCTGTCAACATGTGAAGAGGGCTGTCCACATTCCACAGACTGTTTGTCCCCGCAATGGACGGATGAGTGCTCCTCTGGCAGCGTGACGACAGGACTGGCAGAACACAGTTCTTGATTTATATGGTCAGTGTCTGGGGAACTATTTTAAGTGATGGCGAGATTATGATGTTGTGGTGGATTGCCTGTATCTTGTAAGTCTGTTTCTTCATTGCTGACTTGTGTGTTGGCGTCAACGGTTGACTTTGTGGATTTCAGGTTCTTCATTTCAGAGTGGAAGTTGCCAAACTGAGATTTTAGAGACTGGGTTGCGTTTTTGAAAAAGTCTATTGATTCTCTTAATTGAGATATTCTGATTTCAAGATCCTTTATCCTTGAGTCAACAGAATCCCTGTCTGTCTTTATTAATGTTTTCAGTTCGTTTTTTTGTCGCCGTTTTCGTGTCCGCAATCAAGGATAGAAATTAGTTTTCCATATCTCGTTGCTCCATGTCTGCTTTGAGCTGTTGGAACGGTAGTCTGCATGAGTAGATAGGAGAACGCAGTTTTTATGTAGCTTTACGTGATACAGAGTGTTCATCTTCGAAGTCGTTTTGATCTTGTTCCTAGAGGAGCTTTTTTTTTTTTTTTTCTGTCCCAACTTCTGCGCCACCTCAGAGGCAGTGCACCCACCCCACTCATTCCGAACCCCATCCACAGCCACAGCCCAGTCGGCCCCGCCGCAGCTCCAGCACTGGCAATCTACAGGGAGCAGTCAATGTCAAGTCATCAAAAGGCAACCCACTGGAGGAGACCCTGCACTGCTGCCGAGTCACTTCGGTGGTGTTCAGTGGCGCCTGTTCTGATCTAACATACGCAGGACACCACCTACTGAGCCCCCTACTGACGACACTGATTGCTTAGTCGCGGAGCCGGCGTGAGTGAGCTCTCCCTCCGGAGGGCACCGCCACGTCCGTCCAACGACAGCCACCATGGACTCGCCGATACCGGTGGCCCCGACGGAACTAAACCAAAGCCACAGACGTGGAGGTGACATCGAAATTGAGGTCACCATGAGAGCAGGGCATGAAGGGCCACAGAATTTGAGACATTTTTTTATGCTGATCGATGAGAATGAGGATGATTAAGATGATGCTACGGATTTCCATTTCGGTCTGAGACTACATGACAGACTCTACGCTTCCTTTCATAATATATCCCAGCGTCAACCAGGCCCGAGAGATACAGGCACCTGCAGTGTTGGTCAGGAAATTTGAGCAACACTCTCAGAAACGCATCCATTAAGTGGATGAAACTCGACTGTGTGGTCCCTGTCTTTCCCAACTGAGTCCACAGCAAACTCAACTCTGGGTAGGAGCTGGTCAGGGCAGAAAAAAACCCACATGACTCTGATGGGATTCGAACCCACGACCTCCCAGCCGGGAGTCCGCGATGC
>JADBJO010008571.1:82500-87500 GCA_016801955.1 Conus betulinus
GGTCCTTCCATGATGAGTGTTGTCCTTCCGTGTGAGGGATGATGAGTGTTGTCCTTCCATGTGAGGCATGATGAGTGCTGTCCTTCCATGTGAGGGATGATGAGTGTCGTCCTTCCATGTGAGGCATGATGAGTGTTGTCCTTCCATATGAGGGATGATGAGTGTTGTCCTCCATGTGAGGGATGAAGAGTGTTGCCTGATTATCGAAGACAATGGTCAAACTAAGCAGCTTTGTGTGATGCTGTCCTATGACGCTGTTAGAAACAGGACACTAGGAGACGTGGGTGGTGATGGTTCTGTTGGTGGTGGTGGTGATGGTGTTGGTGTTGCTGTCCTATGACGCTGTTAGCTTGAAACATAACGCTAGGAGACGCGGTGTGATGGTTCTGTTATTGGTGATGGTGTTGGCGGACTGCCAGCCTTTTTTTCCGCTCAAAAAAATATATGTTTTCCCTTCTGCACAAGCTTACTTATAACTGTGGATTGTTTGGTTACATATTAATGAATAAACAAGTAAGAAACAAACCAAAATAAAGAAATAGGGAACACGCCATATGTGTGTGCATGTGCACGCGCGCGCGCGCTTGCGTGTGCCTGTGACAAATTAGTGGTAAGAGCAGGGTGAGCCCAGGCTGACAGTTTCCTCCATCATCACAACATTTTTTTGGCAGAGACTGTAAAAAGGGGAAGGAGGAGGAGGAGGAGGGGAGTGTGAAGAATTTGTGAGAGAAAGAAAACGTGAATGAAAAATTAGAGCGTTAAATCATAAATCTTGCTGCATGCATAGACACTCGTACTCCACACACACACACACACACACACACACACACACACACACACACACACACCACACACACACACACACACACACACACACATACACACACACACACGCGCGCGCGCGCGCACAGGCACACTCATGAGTGTGTGTGTGTGTGTGTGTATGTGTTGAACAATTGAGTGCAGGCTAACAATTCCTCCATCATTATTCTAATGACTTGGCAAAGATTTGAAGAGAAAAAAAAAAGAAGTAGTGGGATAGGGGAGGAGCAAAATAAAGAAAACGATAATGAAAATTCAGAGAAATGTATCGGAAATGTAAAATTCTTCAGCCTATGGGGACCATCGAACCATCTTGAAGACAAAACTATTCATATTGTCTGAGGCCTTTCGTCCGCTCGACCGGGCTCATCAGGAAGAGCCGGCTGATTGTGTCTGAACTCCCTTGGCATCGAGTGGAGATACATTACAGCCTACAATTCCCTGATATTTCCCCCACCAAGGGTTCATAAACAGAATCCAACCCCACCACAATGCAGCCAATGAAGGAGAGAAAGTAACATGATCTAAGTACTGGCTTTTTTTTTTTCTGCACGATTCTTAGCTGCTGTCAGCACTGGAATGATTGATGCTGCTTAATTTATGAAACAGTTGAGCTGATCACCCAAACTGGTGACACCTTTTTTACTTCCTTGTATCCCTCAATGGGTCCTCATGCATAGATACCTGCCTACATTTGGAATTCTTTGCATAAACATTTTAGCTTGTATGCAGCTAACCTCCCTTTAGTAGTTTCTCGTATTGTATTCTTCTAACCTTCGTTTGCTACTCTGGAGTGTCACTGGCTTCTGTTTTCGAACCCTTGGTGGTGAGAACATCACAGAATCATAAGTGGTACATTTCCTCTTGATGCCAAGGGAGCAGTATTGACTTAGGGTACTGTGTCCCAGGGAACTGGGGGGGGGGGGGGGGGGGGGGGGGGGGGGGGGGGGGGAGGGGGCGAGAACGACAACACAGGATGTTCATTGCAAATAAATGTGAATCGGCTGCTATGGTCCCTAAGTGTTGTTGACAGTAGGCGTTACGTGTCGATCTCCTTCAGTCTTTACACCATTGTTTCGCAGAATGTTGTCTAATGTTAACGGTAAGTAACAATCTTTTGACTAGAGTCGATCATTCTGCTTACAAGTGACAATGAATTTTGTCACTGTGGCAATAGACTAAAAGACAGGCAGTTAGCGTATGTGCAAACATTGACATTTGACACAGTAGAAATTGACAAGAAGAGACACACAGGCACTAAACCCTCTATGACTGCATGTGTGTGTGTGTGTGTGTGTGTGTGTGTGTGTGTGTGTGTGTGTGTGTGTGTGTGTGTGTGTGTGTGTGTGTGTGTGTGTGCGCGCGCGCGCGTGTGTGTGATGGGGAGAAATGTTTGCACTAATGTAAAGGTTAAGACATATGAAAGACAGAGCACAGAACCTCGACTGTACCGTTTCTAAATAAGTATAAAGGACAT
Source organism: Conus betulinus (assembly GCA_016801955.1). NCBI lineage: Eukaryota > Metazoa > Mollusca > Gastropoda > Neogastropoda > Conidae > Conus > Conus betulinus. The sequence goes on from JADBJO010008571.1 coordinate 84,800, forward strand.
ATTTTCTTGGCGAATGATGTGTGTGTGTGTGTGTGTGCTTGCATGCGTGCGTGCGTACGTGCGTGCATGCGTGCGTGCGTGCGTGCGCGCGCGCGCGCGCGCGCGCGTGTGTGTGTGTGTGTGTGTGTGTGTGTGTGTGTGTGTGTGTGTGTGTGTGTGTGTGTGTGTGTGTGTGTGTGTGTATTGCGTCTGGTCGCTTTTCTCCTGTCTGTATTCCCATATTAAGAGGCTGAAAAACGCAATGACCTTTCGGCTTAAGATGATTTAGCCTGAAAGGAAGGAAGAAGAAGACAGATGATAACAGTAATATTGGAACGAACGCAAAATGTACGGGTCATCCGACATAGTCCTTAGAAGACTGTTCATTCAAGTCACGTGTTAGCAAAACCTCAGACCCCATTTGGACGACAGACGACATCTCAGCCATGGAGAAAGCCCAGTTTGGGGTAACGGCCTATAAATTGGCAGCCATTTCATTCGCTTTCTTCATTCTAGCATCAAATCTGGGGTTGATTCTCGGAAATTCCCGGAGATTCCTATGCCATCACGGGTATTATCACGTCTGGCATCGTCGTATCTCGGCCTCTTCCCTCTTTCGCTCTTATCTGCCTCGGTCTTCTCTTTACATTTGGCTGTAAGCTAGGTACTGATGGGTGAGGGGAGTGTCCTGTAATGACCTGGCTTTACGGTCAGGACTCGGCTTCCACTCTGATGCCACTGTGAGATCAGTGTTATCGTCATAATATCCCTTGGAACAAGACGTCATGTCCATGAATTGTCTGCAGTTTTTTTTTTAAAACATATTTTTTTCCCAATCAGTAAGTTAATCTCTCTCTCTCTCTCTCTCTCTCTCTCTCTCTCTCTCTCTCTCTCTCTTTTTTTTTTTTAACAGTTCTCTAGTATTCAGTCTGAGCTAATATCACAAGTATAAATGTCAGCAACTGTTGTTATTCAGAAACTGAACCCTGCATATTTTATCTTTTTAATTATTATTTCGTATGTATGTACTATTTTCCATTATCATTGGATCAGTGTTTATTTTTTAAAATTCACGGTTAAACTAGCATATGCTCTGTCTTATGCTTTTCTTAATTGATCACCGAATTACCTCCTGTGGCCTTTGTCAGTCGTGTAAATAGTTGGCGTAGACTATATTGTGTATTTATGTTTCTCATACTTTCTTCTTCTTCTTCTTCTTCTTCTTGTTCTTGTTCTTCTTCTTTCTTCTTCTTCTTCTTCTTTCTTCTTTCTTCTTCTTCTTCTTCTTCTTCTTCTTCTTCTTCTTCTTTCGTCTTCTTCTTCTTTGCTACACTTGTTACATATATAGACAATTTACTTTCTGCACTATTGTTGTGAATTTTTGTTTAGCCTCAGGGCTGAGTGTAAAAAAGCACCGCTTGTATGCTTATCTCATATCCCTGAATAAACAAATATTCTGTTCGTAAAAAAAGTTTCGTTCGTTCGTTCGTTAGTTGTTCTCTCTCTCTCTCTCTCTCTCTCTCTCTCTCTCTCTCTCTCTCTCTCTCTCTCTCTCTCTCTCTCGTGCGTATGCGTGCGCGCGCGCGCGCGCGTGTGTGTGTGTGTGTGTGTGTGTGTGTGTGTGTGTGTGTGTGCGCGCGCGCATGTGTGTGTGTGTGTGTGTGCATGTGTGTGTGTGTGTGTGTGTGTGTGTGTGTGTGTGTGTGTGTGTGTGTGTGTGTGTGTGTGTGTGTGTGTGTGTGAAATACATTGTTGATGACCACAGTATTCATTCTATCTGTAAACCCATGAAACAAGCAACATGTGCTATGATCTATAAGTCCAGCTAATAATGTATGTATGGTAATGTTTGATCAAAGAAGACGATCACTGATGAAAACAACAACAACTGCTACTACAACAACAACAACAACAACAAACAACAACAACAACAACAACAACAACAATAATAATAATAATAATAATAATAATAATAATAATGTCATAATGAAATAAGACATGGGAAAACCAGTCGTCCCATGATCTTAAAAAACAGCCCATTCATGTATGCTGACCTCAAGCATGGAGACGGGTCAGACCCCATTTAGAAGGTAGACACCATCTCAGCCACGGAGAAAGCCTGCTTTGGCGTATCGGCCAATCACTCGACTGCCGTTTTTTTTATTCGCTTTCTTCCTTCAAGCATCGAATTGGGGTCTGATTCTCGGAAAATTCCTGGCTATTCTTATGCCGTTATGGGTATTACCTCGTCTGGTCTCTTCCATCTTTCCATCGTATCTCCCGCAATCTTTTCCTTACATTTTGCTGTGAGCTACGTACTGATGATGACGATGGCGGGATCATTTTGCTGTGAGCTACGTACTGATGATGATGATGGCGGGATCATTTTGCTGTGAGCTACGTACTGATGATGACGATGGAGGGATCATTTTGCTGTGACGATGGCGGGATCATTTTGCTGTGAGCTACGTACTGATGACGACGATGGAGGGATCATTTTGCTGTGAGCTACGTACTGATGATGACGATGGAGGGATCATTTGTTGTGACGATGGAGGGATCATTTTGCTGTGACGATGGCGGGATCATTTTGCTGTGAGCTACGTACTGATGATGACGATGGCGAGATCATGTTGCTGTGTGCTACGTACTGATGATGAAGATGGAGGGATCATTTTGCTGTGACGATCGCGGGATCATTTTGCTGTAAGCTACGTACTGA
>JADBJO010008571.1:92500-94362 GCA_016801955.1 Conus betulinus
ATGGCAAAGCCTTCTTGGGGTAACGCCTTTAGAGACATGTCAGACGCCATTCAACCATGACAAAGCCTTCTTTGGGGTAACGCCTTTAGAGACATGTCAGACGCCATTCAGCCATGGCAAAGCCTTCTTTGGCGTAACGCCTTTAGAGACATGTCAGACGCCATTCAGCCATGGCAAAGCCTTCTTTGATGTAACGCCTTTAGAGACATGTCAGACGCCATTCAGCCATGACAAAGCCTTCTTTGATGTAACGCCTTTAGAGATATGACAGACGCCATCCAGCCATGACAAAGCCTTCTTTGGGGTAAGGGTTTTAGAGATATGACAGACGCCATTCAGCCATGACAAAGCCTTCTTTGGGGTAAGGGTTTTAGAGATATGACAGACGCCATTCAGCCATGGCAAAGCCTTCTTTGGGGTAAGGGTTTTTAGAGATATGACAGACGCCATTCAGCCATGGCAAAGCCTTCTTTGGGGTAACGCCTTTAGAGACATGACAGACGCCATTCAGCAATGGCAAAGCCTTCTTTGGGGTAACAGCTTAGAGACATGTCAGACGCCATCAGCCATGGCAAAGCCTTCTTCGGGGGTAACGCCTTTAGAGACATATCAGACGCCATTCAGCCATGACAAAGCCTTCTTTGGGTTAACGGCTTTAGAGACATGTCAGACGCCATCCAGCCATGACAAAGCCTTCTTTGGGGTAACGGCTTTAGAGACATGACAGACGCCATTCAGCCATGACAAAGCCTTCTTTGGGGTAAGAGCTTTAGAGACATGTTAGACGCCATCAGCCATGACAAAGCCTACTTTGGGGTAACGGCTTTAGAGACATGACAGACGCCATTCAGCCATGACAAAGCCTTCTTTGGGGTAAGAGCTTTAGAGACATGTTAGACGCCATTCAGCCATGACAAAGCCTACTTTGGGGGTAACGGCTTTAGAGACATGACAGACGCCATTCAGCCATGACAAAGCCTTCTTTGGGGGTAAGAGCTTTAGAGACATGTAAGACGCCATTCAGCCATGACAAAGCCTACTTTTGGGGTAAGGGTTTTAGAGACATGACAGACGCCATTCAGCCATGACAAAGCCTTCTTTGGGGTAAACGTCCTGTTACGCAGCTGCCATTTTGTTGTGTGTGTGTGTGTGTGTGTGTGTGTGTGTGTGTGTGTGTGTGTGTGTGTGTGAATGTGTGTGTGTGTGTGTGTGAATATGTGTGTGTGTGTGTGTGTGTGTGGTGTGTGGTGTGTGTGTGTGTGTGTGTGTGTGTGTGTGTGTGTGTGAGGGCGCGCAAATGCGTGTATTTGCCTTGTTTGACGTTAATACATTGTTTACAAACTCAACAGCAATAATTCGAACAGTATTACTTAGTCATTATCGTACAAGCATTCTTGTCACCCGTCATCACATCATCATCATCATCATCATCATCATCATCATCATCATCATCATCATCATCATCATCATCACCATCCATCATCATCATCATCATCCTCATCATCATCATCATCTCATCATCATCATCATCATTATCGTCGTCGTCGTTGTCTTTGTCGTTAAAGTTTTATCAACTAATTGTTATGATACTAGTACACTACTACTACGACTACTACTAACTACTACCACCACCACACCACCACCGACCACCACCACCACCACAGCTTTCCGCCTGTTGAGAGGAGGAGAGAAGGATGATTCGGAGGAGGAGGAGGGGGGCGGTGATAAGGAGAGAGGAGGAAAGTGAGGAGAATGAGAAGTCAAGTCAAGTCAGTCAAGTCAAGTCAAGTCCATAAACTTTTATATCCTTCCCCAAATTTTGAAAATTCATTTGTGGTCCCATGCACATTCCAGCAGAAGAG
>JADBJO010008572.1:0-17500 GCA_016801955.1 Conus betulinus
GTTAGCAAGTTTAACACCAACATGGGCAGAGGTTGAAAAGGATCTTCCTGTGGTCTAGGCACGAGAAAATTTTCCACCTGCGCGAGGTAATGATTCCATACTGCTGATGTCGCGTTGAAGCGGTTCTGGCTCCAGGACGTCGCACAGGATTGCACAAGTCTCGGGGGAAATCCCTGAAAGTACTTGTGCCTGGAGGGACTGCCAGATAATTTCAATTCACCTGTCCAAAGCAGCTGGAGGACGGCCTGTGTAGAGCCAAGTGGAAGTATGCTGTACGCTAGCTGCAACACTTTCTTCCCTTTTGCAGCAAAAGACGGAACGGTACTAGAGGCTGTCTGCTAGAAGGCGCAGCAATCTGTGGATACCAGCATGCAGTCGGCCAGCTGCGGTATGATGAGAAATCCCGTACCAAAAAAAACAAATCGTCCCTTTTCCATTTTCTTCAACACTCTTTTGGACAACACGAAAGGGGGTGACAAAGTAAATAGCATATATTTGTGCCATTTTGTTCCAACAGAACAGTACCACGGCATCACTCGCTAGATAGCACATTCTTGAGACCGGGAGCCACCCATGTTTCTTCAAATAACTGACTGCACATGAATTGTCCGTTAATACTTTTACATGTTGGTCACAGACTTTGTCCTTAAAACTCTTTAAGGCATATTCTACAGCTAGCAATTCAACACATTGATGTGACATTGCTTTTCCGCCTCAGTCCATCTTCCACCTGTTCTGTGTGAACCACACACTGCTCCCCAACCACCTGAGGTTGAGGCATCTGTTTTTCAGTTCCACAGTGGACTCTTTCCTATTTAGTTCAAAGGTTGCTGCTTGTACATTGTCAATCCACCAACCCAATTCCTTTTGGCCTTCTTCTGAAAGTGACATGACAGCCTCAAAACATTCCATTGTTTTGCTTGAGTGCCACACACTTTTTTCATACTCCAAACATCTGGAATACAATGGCCCCAGTTTGTACTACAGGAAAGGCTGCTACCAGCTGACCTATGACTTGGGCTAGTTCTCTAATCTGAACTGACTTTTCTTCTTAAACCCTAACTAGCTGATTTTTATCTTTTCTATTCTTTTCTTCTGGCAAAGTGTCCTTCATGTCATTGGAATCCAAATAAACCCCAAGAATTTTAATTTTTGTGTAGGTACTAGAATAGACTTATCAAAATAAACAGTAAATCTCCTAAGGATGTGAACACATTTAATGTCTGTTTCAATGTTTTCCTGGCATTCTTCTTTACTAGCTCCCTGTAAATAGCTATCATTAATAAATGATGTTGATAGAAAGCCTTTGGGATCTAAGATGGGCAAAACAGGTTTTAACAATTTTGTGAAAGACCTTGGACAACATGAAAGTCCATTTGGTAGACAGGTGTAGAAATACAGCTTTTACCTCCATTCAAATTTGAGGTATTTTTTGAAAGCTGATGCAACTGGTACCGAGTATATCATGTCTAAGATCAACTGATGCCATGTAGAAATCTCTATGCATCATGCTAGTAGCAGACTGTAAATTTTCCATCCTTAAAATGTTCATATACAAAATATTAGATTATTCTTTTTATCAAAAACAAAGCATGTCTGTTCAGGTATTATCCAAAAGTGCATAAAAAGATATAGTAGAAAGCCCTGACATAAAAACCTTCAGATTAGAGAGAGAGGAGAGAGAGCGAGAGAGAGAGAGAGAGAGCGTGTGTGTGTGTGTGTGTGTGTGTTGTGTGTTGTTGTGTGTGTGTGTGTGTGTGTGTGCTGGGGTGGGTTGTGTGTGTGTGATTGTAGGGTTAGAACGGTGTGTGTGTGTGTGTGTGTGTTGTGGTGTGTGTGTTTGTGTGTGTGTTGTTGTGTGTGGTGTGTGTGTGTGTGTGTGTGTGTGTGGTGTTGTGTGCGCGTGGTGTCGTGTGCGTGCGTGTGTTGGTGTGTGTGTTGTGTGTGTGAACGATTGATAGAAGTATCCAAGAGGCTGCTGATTAGGTTGGTCTCCGTTCGCCGAATCCCAAATCGCCCGTGTCCCAGTTAACCGTTTCCCGCTTTGCTTTGCGTCAGTTATGTCCCTGTTCACACTAGTGCTTCTGGGCGTCACACTAGTGCTTCGGACGTGGATGCAGTAGCACACACACACACACACACACACTAACACACACCACCACACTCACACACGCTCCTCTCCGTCTCTCTCTCTCTCTTTCCTTTTCCAAAACATAAAAAGTATGTTCCCGTGAGTCTGTGCGGTTTGTTCTTCTAACAAAGTACAAGATTGGTTTTGTTTTCAATATTTAAACTTTTTGTCTGACCGACGTACATTTTATTAAGAGACTGTCAATGATTACATCGGTAGTTAGTTCTCTCGGCTCCGTGCGCATGTCGAAGCACGCATACTTAGGAGCACGTGCTTGTGTGTTGTGTGGTGTGCGTGTGCGTGTGTGTGCGTGCGTGCGTGCACGCGCGCGCGCGTATGTATGTGTGTGTGTGTGGTGTGTGTTTGTGTGTGTGTGTGCGCAGCGCGGCGCGCGCGCCGCGTGTGTGTGTGTGTGTGTGTGGTTGTCCCTGTTTGAGAGAGAGGAGAGGAGACAGACAGACAGACAACAGACACGACAGACAGAGAGAGGAGAGAGACTAAATGACAAATTGACAATTCAATTTTCGTATTTTTCAATCCTTTTAATTTCAAATCATAATCGGGAAACGAAGCAATAGTCACAAACATAAGCAAAAGTCGATTTAAGAACACCTTATGATAAAGAAAAAACGGAGGAAACGAACTACTTTAAGAACGGAAGTCAAGAAACGGCATGAGGATCTATAGAGGACTCACCGAGGATCATGACAGACGGATCAGGGCAGTGCAGTTACTGTGCCGATGGATGGACAACGCACAGATGACCAAGGAAGCAGACCTATCTGTGTCGAGACACGCATGGGGCAGGATTTTTTCCTCCTCTGCTGCCCATCAGGCATTTGAAGAGAGGTCCAGGGGGTGCTAGCCTTTCACAAAAGATGATTAGTGATGATGATGCTGATGATATCCACCGTCCGCTTAGCGCACGTACGTGAGCTCTTACGCTAACAGCGGAATCGTAAGCTAACAGCCAAGCACGCTCCCTTGATGATATACCTACTCACTCTTTCTCCCACAGCCGCGCGCATGGCGCGTCTTGTTCACCACAGAGCCGCCAGTTCCAGTCAGCGCGCGCCTTCAGCAAAAATTACCTCCTCGTACGGGAACATTCCATTTATTGTAATCAACGGCAGTGGCTCTCTCTCTCTCTCTCCCTCTCTCTCTCTCTCTCTCTCTCTCTCCTGGTTTCTGTCTCGTAGCGACTACGGATAGTGCGAAGAAAGGCACAGCCCCTCTTCTCACTGAACGCGCGTAAAGCGTGGTATGCATTCATTCATCAGGTGGGGGAGGTGCGTTACTGTGTGTCGTCAAAGCATTGTATTTTCTTTCTCTGAATATCTTGGGTTTTTTTGGGGTTTTTTTTTTTGGTTTTGTTCTGGTGGATTCTGTACTCAGTGCATGAATACAGTATACATGTTTGAGACTGAACGGCAAAAGGGCCGAAAATAAAACTCGAAATGCTAATTTTGGGACTGCTGTTCTGTTGTGAGCGTAGGAGTCCCACATATGTAAGAATACTAACATCGAAAAAAAAAACATGCAGCTTCCCAGGCTTTGAAAATGAAAAAGTAATCAAAACAAAAAGTGGTGCATTTCTTTGGCATCGTACCCTTCCCTGTGTGGAGAAGGCACCAGGGATTAGGAATAGAACAAAAAGAAAAACAAAAAGAAAGTCAAGGAATGGGTTTACAATGATGTACAAAGCCTGCACATCAACAGAACCCATTGTGTCAATATCGTACTCAACAGGGTCATATGTCTGCTCCGAAAATGATTGCCCTCGCAACAGAAGGCACAGAATTCAAGGAGATATAAGAAATGGGATGATTTTTTCCCTCTCTTCTCTTTCTCTCTCTCACTGTGCCAGTTCCCCTCTCCTTTAAAATGTGTATGTGTGTGTGTGGTGTGCGCGCGCGCGCGCGAGCGCGTGTGTGTGTGCGTGTGTGTGTGTGTGTGTATATGTGTGTGTGCATGTGTGTGCGCGCGCGCGCGTGTGTGTATATGGTGTGGGTGTGGTGTGTGTGTGTGTGTGTGTGTGTGTGTGTGGGTGTGTGTGTGTGTGTTTTGTGTGTTTGTGTGTGTGTGTGTGTGTGTTGTGTGTGTGTGTGTGTTTGTGCGTGTGCGTGTGTGTGCGCGCGCGCGCGCGCGCGTGTGGTGGGGTGTGTGCGTGTGTGAAAGAGAGAGAGAGAGGATAGAGAGAGAGAGAGTGTTGATAGAAACCACAGACATAGATATATTTTACACATAGAGATATTGCATAGTGATCACAAAATAATGATCATATTCTCGACAAAACAACGAAGAAAAGAAAAAGGTTTATTGTTGGTTGATATTAAAAAAAAAAAAAGAAACCGGCGGTGAAATATTATAGAATATCGATCTGTCTAACAAATCATCTGCCTGTCTGTAAATAAGGATACGGTTACGATGTTTAATCCATACAGGCCATGGCCCAAGAATCGTGTAAGGGGTGTTGTGATCAAAGGTGTCTGGATCGAGAGAGAGAGAGAGAGAGAGAGAGCGCAGGGAGAGTGTGTGTGGTGAGAGTGGAGAAGGGGGTGTGGGGTGTGTTGTGGGGGGTGGGGGGGGGGGGGGGGGGGGGGGCATGTGAAACTGTAGGGCTTTTAGCCAACAAATGGTATAACAGAGGTGTTTTGGGCGAACTAAATTTGTTAAAGATGCGAAGAAAGCTTTATCAACCAGATGCCAAGCCCTCAGAAAAGACCCACAAGCTTCCCCATCCCCCCCCCTCCCCTCCACCCCCCCCCCCCCCCCTTCTACTCAAAATCTCAAAAAAAAAAAAAAAAAAAAAAAAATCTTGGAAGGCTCATGAGAAAACAAGAAGTATCATAAAGTCTGGGTGGAAACAGGAACAAAGCGTGGAATGCACAAGAGGAAGAGGTATTCGTATCACGTGAGAAGTCTTAAATACATTAAGAAAATGTGGACGTATTCAAAAAAAAAAAACAACACACACACACAACAACAAAAGAAACAAAACAACAAAAAAACAACAACAACAAAACACACACACCACCACACACACACACAACACACACACACACACAAAACCCCCCCCTGCTTTGGGCTCTAAGATTTCCAGACAAAATTAAAGTGAAAAAATCAAGAAAGATCTCTTGTTACTACAGCAAAAAAACTACGAGTACTTTGCAGTTGAGCAAATTGGGACGTGTAATGGAAGGTTGGGGGGGGGGGGGGGGGGGGGGGGGGGGGGGTGGGGTAGCGGTGAAGGTAGGGAGGGGGACTGGGTGGAAGAGGGGGAAGATGGCTGGAAGTGAAGCGGATGTGGGGTTTTAACTAACCTTTGACCACAAACACTGCCAGTATTCTGCAACTTAGATGATCACGACCAGATCGAGTGACGATGATGGTAGAGGTGATGACGATGACGACACTAACGATGATGTAAACGATACCAATAATGACGATGAATCCTGACTTTATGATAATAATGATAATAACGATAATAATACAGAAGACGCTGGCCATGAGAACGGTGACGGTAATGATAATCGTTATGATAATGACGGTGGTGATAATGAAGATGGTGGCACTGTCATGAATAAGCTTGTAGAGAAACACATAGAATGGATCGCTTTACACATACATAAAAAGCAGATCTGAATAAAGTCAACGTGTACAACCCCTCTAGAGTACCACAGTATGATGTAAACAGAGACACGCTGATTGATGCCATGCTATGCTTCTGAACACAACACGGAGGAAAACTTTCATGATGCATGTTAGCAACTGCCAGTCACCGGTGTGTGTGTGTGTGTGTGTGTGTGTGTGTGTGTGTGTGTGTGTGTGGAGAGAGAGAGGAGAGAGAAGAGAGAGGCGAGAGCGAGAGCGGGTGTTCTGTGCGATTTGTGTGTGAAAAGCATCTGTGTAAGGGAGAGCAATCTCCAAAGGCGTCGTTCTGGCAGCAGTTTCTTTCCCTTATATCCTACGAGGTTGCTATCCTGCGGCTAAAATTTCAATAGCGTCAACACTGTTAAACCCAGGACAGCCTCCCTTTGCCACAAGACGGTCCCTTAACGTGAATAAGGAGGAATATAATTTTCTCTTGTTGCATGCAACAACAAAACGCACGGTAAACATCAACAGCGCGCAAAGGTCCTGGCAAGTGTTTGCTGTCTTTTCCTCGTTTTGCTCTCTGTCTCTCCGGCTGTTGTATGCAGTACAGAGGGTGAACAGCGTTGGTGTTAGCACTAGACAACCCCTGCTCGTGCATCACATGTGCCCCTTCTGTCGCTATTACTGTCGCTAAACTGATTTAGATATAATCAAAACATTCAATTATTTCCTGTGATGTTTGTCCTCAATTTTGAACAGCGATCTGATAAGCTGACATGAAGATGATTCACGTGAAACCACGTAAGATCTCAAGAGTCGTTCCATGTTGAAGTGCTGCCCCCCCCCCCCCCCCCCAAATATTTGTAAAAAAAAAAAAAACCCCCTGCTGAAATCGAATTTGGTACATGTTTTGTTATCGGTAACATAGCTCTTGTGTCTCTAAGTTTGACGAGGAAAGCTCACATTTTCTACAGACTTTGAGTTGTGACTGTACCTCTGCGTTTAAACGAAGAAAAATCGTACTTATCGCACTGTAATTTCGAGGTTATTTAGTCTCGCTGCTTTTGGAAGAAGGAACGAACTCCCCACTACAGGCATGCTACGATGATTCGTTTTAAAATATATACGCAAATCGACTATCACTCATTACATACCAAGCGTTTACATTCACTGGGTTACAAACAGCAACTGATCTTTATATATCACACCCCCTGTAATCATGGGGATACTGGGTTCGCGTTGTTTGCTTTTTTTTATTTTTTATTTATTTATTATTTATTTCATTTTTTTTTTTTTTTGTCCTGTGGCGTTCCCTTCCACCCCAGCATCGTTTTTCTTTTTTCAGTAGGCGGCCGGGGTAACCAGCTTTGTCGGGGCCATAGCCCGGCTGGACGACGTAAGGCTGCGGCGGCGCCCCGCCGACGTAAGGCTGTGGCGCGCGTAGCGGGCTGGCTGGGCGGTGACGGTGGTCATGACCATGCCAGTGGTGTTGGGAGGATCCTCCACCGGCTTGTTGCCCACGGCGATGACGATGGCGGCGACGACGCTCAACACGCTGCCGACAGCGGCGAGGTACATAGCCCAGTCGAAGTCCCAGTCCACGCCCAACAGGATGGCGACGTAGTCGGCCAGGGGGTGATGTCAGCGTTATCCTTCTTGTCCCGCATCATGCCCACGTACACCATGCAGCCGCAGAAGGCCAGCGCACCCTGAAAAAAAAAAAAAATGGAGCGGTGGGGAGGGTGGGGGATTATTAATGACGATCTTCCAGAAAAATGACATGGTCATGCCGTCGTCTCTCTCTCTCTCTCTCTCTATCTCTCTCTCTCTCTCTCTCTCTCTCTCTCCCTCCCTCTCTCTCTCCCTCCCTCTTCCCCTCCCCTCTCTCTGACGAGGTTCAGAAGAATTACATGTTCATGCTAATATGTGTGTCGGTCGGTCGGTCTGTCTGTCTGTCTACCCCCCCCTCTCTCTCTCTCTCTCTCTCTCTTACCACCAATATTCCCTCCCCCCCCCCCCCTCTCTCTATCTCTTTTCTCTCAAAATTAATGGACTGAGGCTGTGTTCCTGGCCACAAACAAATAACCGCCTCATGAGAAACTTTCGATGTATCTTTTGTAAAAAGAATGAGGCGATAATCAACATTACCTTACCTTACCTTAGGTAGAAGAAAAATTCAAAACGACGGACGAAAGGGCTGGATAAAACTGATGTATTGCTCATTTTAGGATGGCTGGAATAACGAAAACTACTGACAAAAGATGTTTTGTTTGTGTTTGGGAATCCAGTCTAGTGCTTCCACGTACATATGAACAGCGTTACAATGAATTGCCTTAGGTTTGCACTCGGCCTAAGTGAAGCCTCAAAATTCATCTACAATTTCTCAACCCCGCTAAGACATCCGCCCACCCCACCCCCACCCCCAAGACCTTCGTATGAACGTGTGTCCACATTCAACCTGTCCGATCTGAAATCAGCCATGCCACGAGCTCAACCAATAGCCTTAAATAAATGTTAGCGAACCGCAAGCAAGAAAAAAGGACGAACGAATCACAAGACAAAACACGACGCGTTTCGACCTCTTAGGTCTTCTTCAGGCGAGAAAAACAAAACAATTATAACAACGGAATGAACGAGCAATCACTCATCTTCAATCATTTCAGCGCAAGATAGGCATTGGATGAAAACGAGGCTGTCAGAAGGGAGATAATGTGTGAGTCACGTTAGTAATGATGCTAATTATATTTCTAATAGAAATACTAATAATGGTAATGATAATGATGAAAATATTGAAAATAAATAAATACAGGATTACTATCACTTTTAGTCATAATATGGCAATAGCATTGTTGTAGTATGGGAGAAAGGAGAGTGGTTACAGGATTCTTAAAACAGCATAGTTGCCGTGGCGACAGTCTTAGTGGCGATGGCGATGGTGATGTTAGTGGTAGTGATGGTAATATCAATGCTAACAATCGTATGAATGACGAAAAATGCTAACAACTATAGTGAAGGTATAGGTAATAATGGTACTGATAATACAAGCATGATACAGAAATCTATCAAAATACATGTAATAACAATAACAATAATAATATAAAAATTTTAAAGAAGACAATGATAATAACAGAACAGATAAATAATAATAATAAAAAATAATAATAGTACTGATAATAATGGTACTATTTTTTCAATATTTTTATCATCATTACTATTATTAGTATTCCTATCAGTAATATAATTATCATCATTACAATCTTGGCTCGAACATTATTTCCCTTCTGACAGCCTCGTTTTCATTCAACGCCTATCTTGCGCTAAAGTGATTGAAGATAAGTGATTGCTCGTTCATTTCCGTTGTCCTAATTGTTTTGTATCTGGCCAGAAGAAGACCTTAGAGGTCGAAACGCGTCATCTTTTGTCTTTTGATTCGCTTGTCCGCGTTTTATTTTTTATTTTATTTTTTTTGGTTGGCGGTTCGCTAACATGTATTTAAGATTTGTTTAGATTTCCGCCTGCAGTCGTCTCACTTTGCAACTAGATCAACCAATAAGAATAATTGTTTCTATTCAGGAGAAGAATGGAAGGCAGGGACTGAAAGAGTTATCTCCCATGTTCTTCAAAAATATGATACAGGAAAAAAACTGGGGGGAGAACTATCCAAGAGAGAGAGAGAGGAGGAGAGAGAGGAGAGAGAGAGAGAGAGAGAGAGAGAGAGAGAGAGAGAGAGAGAGAGAGAGGTGGCTTTTAAATGTACACTGATCGCAACACAACATCTCGTTTAAAATGAAATGCGAAATCGGCTTTTTTTTTCTTTCAGAAAGAGCGCCGGCAGGGTTCAAAACACAGCAATGTGTCACTCCAAACTTGAGCCCTGAACTGTACCATCGAGCCGCTACCGGGCCCCAGCAGCAGATAAAGAGCACCCCCCCCCCCCCCCCCCCACCACCACCACCACCCTTCGCCCCCCGTCTCTCCCACGTCAGCGTCTGTCTTTTGGCACCACGCCACCTTCACAGCGTCTTTTGTGTGTTCCAGTCTCGACCGAGCAGAGGCAGTCAATGAATCTATGTCTGTCTGTCTGTCTGTCTGTCTGCCCCCCCCCCTCTCTCTCTCTCCCCCCCCTCTCTCTCTCTCTCTCTCTCTCTCTCTCTCTCTCTCTCTCTCTCTCTCAGTATTACAAGACCTCAGAGACCAATTCATGCCACAAAAATATTTCAAGAATCCTTGTTATTTTCAAATCAGTCTTGTTAATGTCATCATCAAATGACAGTACTGTTCAACAGTTGGCTGTTTATTTATATCATGCATTCCAGAGGCGAAGCGTTTATGGAACATGATGAAGGTCAGTGTCAATCTGCGACATGAATCACAATGTATATCCGCACTCTAAGGGGCCAAGGCCTTTATGGGATAAACTTTTTGAGTCTTTGAGTCTCCTCTCCCCCCCCCCCCCCCCCCCCCCCCCCCCCCCCCCCCTCTCTCTCTCTCTCTCGTCCGGTTTATTTCTGCCGACACCATCTACTTTACTTGCCCACGTAGACTGAACCAGCGACAGTCCTGCTGCATGTGATGAGATTTTAAAGAGTGACAACCATCTCCCTGCGTCTGTCACCCAGCCTGCAGAAGGAACACGACACAGCGACAAACAGACAGCGATCAACTCGGAGCACAGTGACAAAGAATCTGTGGCGGTGACACAAGATGAAGTGTCGATGTTGGATCTTGGATCAGTGAAGCCAAGTGCTGACCGTGTTGATGAATGCTGTGATGCGGTTTGTCGTCAGGACAGGCCTCCGGTGAGTGAACAAACAGAACGACCCTCCAGAGAACGTGACGGTCAATGACATCATGGCGTACCTACAGGAAATGATGAGAAACATGGACAGCGTTCATTTTACTAACAGCGAAAATGTACAATTGATTTCCAGCAGCAGTTCAGCGTTGGAGAACGGGAATCTTGATGACTGTGGATAAACTTATTGGCATTCCCAATGACAGTCACATCGGAATTTATTGTTTGTTGATTGCTTCCGTGATTTGGTTACCTCATTGCGATGTTGTTTTCTGACATTGATTGACTGTGTTTATTCTTTGATATTCATTTTCGGAACAGACCCACCCCCACCGTAACCCCTGCATGAGAATGGGCTTTGTAAGCTGACCTCATTAAATCATTCATGCACTCTCTCTCTCTCTCTCTCTCTCTCTCTCTCTCTCTCTCTCTCTCTCTCTCTCTCTCTCTCTTCCCATCCGTCTCTTCTCCGTTCTTTTCACACCTGCCCTGTCGCCCTCACTCATGTACTTTACAGTTTTGTGTGCGCCCCTGAACGTCATTTAGGTGTTCCATTTCCGACTAGAAGTACGAAGAAACTCTATGGAGAACTCAAAAGCAAGTCTTCAGAGATGACACCACCTCCCCCCTCACCCCATCATCACACAAGTGTTTTGGCCATAAACTTTTGGCACAGTTAGGTCATAACCACCAGATTTCTTTCTGCTGACAGAATGCTTCCCTCCTGGCGCACCAGAACTTGAACCCGCAACGTTTGGATGGATGGGCGTCTTAAGAGCGTGGAACATTCTTTATATTTTGCCCTCAAGGGAGACCATGCAGTAGTGGATTTCAGAACCATTACAATTCGTGGAAGGTTATAGTGTAGCATTCCCAACATAGGACAGGTGCTCAACAGTGATGCGAGTGAGACAGCGGTTAAAAAAGGCATGTCTTACGAGAGAGAGAGAGAGAGAGAGAGAGAGAGAGAGAGAGAGAGAGAGAGAGAGAGAGAGAGAGAGAGAGAGAGAGAGTGTATGCGTATGCGTCTGTGTGTGCATGTGATATGTTCCACTAAGCGTTTTAAGATAACTGACGAATCAGAAATCGTGAATTAACAGGAACATAATTTGAATGGAAGAACAATGAAGAGTAGAAACATGATCTGAATGAGATTAAAGAATAATGAACATGAAGGAACGTAATCTGAGTAAAGAAGAATGAACAGGGTGGAACATAATCTAAATGGAGTCAAAGAAGAACGAAAATAGAGGAGTACAATCTGAATGAAATGAAAGAAAACTGAATGGGGTTAATGGATTCTGAATGGAATGACCCCAGAATAAATCGAAAGAACCAGTGGCTGGATTGGTTGAAAGAATCATCAATGAAGAGGAACATTACTGGACCGGAATGAAATAAGAACGAACACAGGGGAACATGATCTGAACAGAGCGACAAAAGAAAATGAAGAGGGAGGAATGTGATCTAAATGGAATGAAAGAAGAACGAGCAGAGAGAAACACGACCTGAATGAAATAGGAAAAAAAAAAACGACATGAAAAATATGATATGAACCGAACGAAAGATGAATGAAATGTAGGGACATAAGCTGAATGGAATGAGAGAATGGATGAGACGCATATCATCTGAACGGAACGAAAAAGAAGAATGAAAGGAAGGAAGATGGTGTAAACAGAAAGACAGAATAAGGAATGAGTAGCAGAGAGGATTATGGCAAAGATCACATCCACGTGGCCAGTCCATCCTAAACCGTCGTCCCATGGGCCGTCAACCGCTGGACAAAAAAGATGGGGCTGCAGTTGGTTGCCACAACGAATCACACCACTGGTTCCTGACAGAGAGGCCAGGGTTTTAAAGACTCTCGTCCGTGGCCACGACTCTTGGCCCCTAGCAGAAGGAGCAGTTACAACCTGATAGCACTCATACCATGCTGCCTGACAGGGTGGCTGTCACCTCAACAACTCTAATCCGAAGGCCGGGAATGGTACGACTTCAGAAAACAGCGAAAATAAGAAGATTACATCTATGGCATGTTACCTGAAAACATACGGCCAATGTGCCTGACAACAGTAACATCCACGCTGAGTGACTTAACAAAGGCGGCCAGGATTTCACCGACCCGGTCCGAGGACCAAGAAAGGAGTCACATGGGAAAGTCTCCAAAGCAACAGCGACAACCACAACAGCAACACCACCACCATCACCAACATCATCATCAGCTATACTGTCCACACCATATTCCCTGACAGTCCGGCTTGGATTGCGACGACTCTTAGTCTGATGGATGGGGGGAGGAGGGGGGAGGGGGACGCACGGCAGCGGTAATTAACAACAGCAACAACAACAACATCAACGACACCATCTACTTCCTGTTACCTGACGCAGCGGCGAGGATCTCAAGGGTTCTGGTGCGGGGTCCGGGGAAGGTCCGGCAGCAGTTGGTGGCCAGGGCGTAGTAGATACAGGCGATGACCAGTCCACACAGACCCCTGCCTCCAGCGCCCGCGCACGGCGTGGAACCAGCCAGCTGAGGAGAGGACAACAACACCATCATCAGTCATCACCAGCCCAGTCCCACCTGTCACTACCAGAAAGACCAACACGCAGCAAGAGACCGACAACAAGATCAGCTGCTGCACAAAACAAAACAACAATATGATCTATCACCAACCCATGAAATGTATCCCACCTGCGCTCCCATGCGTCCGCGTGATAAAGCACTCGTTCTCTGATATATATATATATATATATATATATATATATATATATATATATATATATATATATATATATATATATAGCTTCTGTCCACCTACAGTTCTGTTTTGCCAGTATTGATCTGTTTGCTTTGGAGATGAAGTGCACAGGAACTGAATTAGCGAATGCGTTGCTTGAACTTGGTCTTTCTCAACTTCATGTGCTATGCGAAGAACTACCGAGCGCATGAACTTTGGCAACAAGGGTTACGCTTGACATTCACCCACTCGCCGACATATACTATCATCAACAACAATCCCCAATCACCTCTGATTCATCATCATCATCATCATCATCATCACCAACACCACCATCAATGTCATTGTCATCCTCCACCTGAACTGTTTGCTATTTAGACGAGTGACAAAACATGCCGTGAGACTCGGCAAATAGGTCGCCGGCCACAAAATCTACTGGCGACATATGTGCCAGTGACAACAAGTACCGTGGACGACAGCAATAAACTGTCATCATAAAATAATATATGCTGCTACACAGGCGATATTTTGAAGTCAGTTTTTAAAACAGAATTCGATGGCCCCCATATGCTGCTCAGGGAAGAGATTCATAATCACGCTTTCAACCCCCTCTTTCTTAGTTTCATTTTCCGTCTCTTACACACCACCCCCGTGCCCCCCCCCCCCCCCCCTTCTCCTCCCCTCCCCCATCCAGTACCTTTCTTCTTATATACACTGAGCGTTGTCTATCTGTGACTGACTGTGGCCGGTCTTTGTCGCTCGGCTCCATATACATTATACATATCCACAGTTTGTATTTGATCTCCGAATCTGACGTGGTGACGCACCAATATATCGGACACGTCAAGAGTGAATCACTTTTGCGCCCGGGGGTCGCGAAATTGGGATTATGTTGCGGTTCCATGGGAATGGAGAGGGCAGGGGGGGGGGGGGGGGGGGGGGGGGGGGAGGGGGGAGAGGAAGGGGGGGGGAGGTTGGTAGAGGAAACGAGGTGTTGATGATATGGGGAGATCAGTTTCAGTGTCATCAAGGTGGTGGCACTACGTGCGGACTAATCCATATATACGCTGCACAGCGTCCGCTAAGTGTCGAGACCACACCGCGCATGATTTAAAGCTGATGGATAAACGAAGTAATGACTAAGATGAGAGAATTTATGAAGAGGGTCTCAGTGCTACGACTCAGCGGATCTCTGACCTACACATCGCCCAGAGCGCTGGTCAGAAAATGGGTATCTATCTAAAATTGGCTGTGCCATATTTATCATCGTATGTATGTGTGGTGAGTTACATGTAGGTGTGTACATGTTTGCATGTGCGTGTGGACACAGGCCCATGCGTATATACCAGTGTATGCAATGCGCGTGTGCATGTGCATATATGTGCGTGTACGTGTGTATGTGTGCGCATATGTGTGCATTGTGTGTGAGTGTGGGTGCACGCGAGCGCGCGCGCGTGCGTGTGTGCGTGTGAGTGTGTGTATGTGTGTGTGTGTGTGTGTGTGTGTGTGTGTGTGTGTGTGTGTGTGTGTGTGTGTGTGTGTGTGCGCGCGAGTGTGGTCCGTGAGCTTGTGTAAGCATGCTCCTGCACGCACGCATCTGTGCATATATATATATTTGGGTGTACACGCAAGTGTGTGTGTGTGTGTGTGTGTGTGCGTGTGTGTGTGTGTGTGTGTGTGTGTGTGTGTGTGTGTGTGTGTGTGTGTGTGTGTGTGTGTGTGTGTGTGTGCGCGCGCGCGTGGGTGCGTGTGCGCGTGCGTGCGTGCGCGCGTGCGCGCGCATGTGCGTGTGTGTGTGTGTGTGTGTGTGTGTGTGTGTGTGTATGTGTGTGTGCTCGTGCGCGTCTGTGTGCATGTACGTGCACACCTCTTGTGTGAGTACGTATGTACACAAGCATATGTGTGTGTGTGTGTGTGTGTGTGTGTGTGTGTGTGTGTGTGTGTGTGTGTGTGTGTGTGGTGTGAGCGCGCGCGCCTTCCTTTGATTATTTGTGGGAAACGAATGTGCAGTATATGACACAGCATATCAAGATAGAGGGAGAGGAGAGGGAATAGGGGGAGGTGGAAATGAGGAGGGAAAACATGCGGTGGAGGTATTGAAGTATGACGGGGGGAAAGAGGAGGTGGGCGGACGAGTGAAGAGGTGGGGCAGTCGAGAGAGAGGGAAGGACTAGGACAGAAGAGAAGGGGTGAGGGGAATCGGAAGGGGCGGGGGGAGGGGGACTGGGGGGGGGGGGGGGGGGCGGGGGGAAGCGGGAGCGGTGACGGGAAGGAAGGAACAATATGACAAGTGGAAGGGGAGGAGGTGCAATAGGGAGAGGAGGAACAGACGGGAGAGTTGGGGAGGGCCAGGGCTGGGGAGGAGGGATGGAGGGCAGGAAACGGGGTTGGGGGGGGGGGGGGGTTGGGGGGGGGGGGGGGGGGGGACGACGGGGAGAGGTTGGGTGGTGGAAATTTCGAACTTTTTGTCCGCTTTTCTGTCGTGTAAATGTGGTATGGAGCTCATTTGTATACTGAGCACCTCAAGAAAGAAACACTCATGTGATTGTCTCATCAGACGCATTTTCTAATGGCACCCCCCCCCCCCCCCCCCCCCCCCCCCACACACACACAGAGTGAGTGAGAGAGACAGCCAGACAGACAGACAGATAGACAAGCTATGTCAGGAGTCAAGTCGGCTGTTCCTCGACTCGATGGTTTGTTCTTAAATGGTACATGTCTCTCCGTTTGTGTGCAATGCTGAGAAATGAACCGTTTAAGAACAAACCAAGGGGGATGGTTCTCGATCAAGAATAGGAGAATGGGAGATGGGAGGAATGCGGGGGAGGGGGGGGGGGTAAAGGGGGAAGTAAAGGGGGGGGGGGGCGCAGGTGAGGAGACGCACGGTTGAGGGGGCAGTAGAAGGGTAGGGGGGTGGGGAGGAAGGGGTATGGTGGTCGGGGTACAGGGAACGGAAAGTGGAAAAGAGATAGGGAGGGAGGGGAGGGGGATAGCAGGGGGTAGAAGGGGATGGGAGAGGACGGAGGAGGGGGGGGGGGGGGGGGGGAGGCAGCGGATAGGGAGAAAAACAGATCAATCAGTATTACTTATCTATGATCTTACCGCTTTGATCTTGCTGCTTTTCGCAAAGAACCCACCAGTTCCCAGGCATACAATACATTGTTTGCTGATCTCTATTCAAAATTCCCATCCTTTCAGAAAATATTTACTGATGGTTCAAGTCTGAAAATGGAGTGGCCTGTGCAGCCTGTTGCCCTGGTGCTCCTTCTCAAATATTGCTAGAACTTATTCCTTCAGATGCTTCTGTTTTACTCTGCTGAACTTACAGCTCTGTTGTAGCTTTGAAAATAATCTCTCAATCTACAAACAAGGACGTTCTGATTTTGTCTGATTCGCTGTCAGCTTTGAGGCGATAGCTGGTCGTAGTCGCCATTATCCTGAACTTCTGCACTTTTTTTAGATGTATTTTAAAAGGTGGTGTGAATGAATGACTTGTGAGTTAACCTCAACGCGGTGTCAGCCCTGATATGGCCCTTTGCGGTCGGCTATAAGCAACATCACCTACCTTATCTTATTATAGTTACAGAGGCAGATAATTTCATATATAAATAGATCCATAGAAAAACGTACGCATATCTGCGGAATACATTGAGGGACTTTAGAATTAGTATCTTTCAATTGTAATGTTAAAAGAACAATGAAATTTAAAAAGAAAAGTTATCCGAGTGGGAAACGACCCGATTTAATTCCCTTTATTTAGGTTTGGGTGGATACTGAATTGTCACTGAAACACAGATTGCCAAAATGTTATTTCAATTAAAAAGAAAACGACCAAAGAATATTCAAAGGTACTCACGTAAATCCAGAAACTCCGAAATTTCCACATCCGGTGGCAGACGCAAACGGAGGATGTGTCAGCAGTAGCACACAACATCCATAGGCCTTCGTAGTAGTGGTAACTGAAAGTGACGCCTTGGATAACCTGCGGACTGGACTCGGCAGAGGCCCAGTACGGAGCCCCCCACTCCCGCAATATACACTGCAGTCGCAAGAAACAACAACCCCACCGGCGATTTATAAGCGGTGGTCCGGCTGCTAAATGCCGACATGATGGTCGATGTCTTGTTCTTCTGCCAGATCGTCGGAACAAAAACAAAAGAAAGAAGTCTAAGCCTCAATGATTCAGTCAGTGATCTGTCGATCCTTCACGATTTCCTCCAAGTTTTCAGTGACACGGGC
>JADBJO010008572.1:20000-35000 GCA_016801955.1 Conus betulinus
GAGAGAGAGAGAGAGAGAGAGAGAGAGAGAGAGTATATAAATGGCTCAGAGGATATAAACTGGCCTATGCCCAAACGGTACCCCGGGTACAAAGTCGCACAAAGGGTACAAAGGCTAGTTTCTAACCGGGGTATATTCTGGCCTAGGCCAGTTTATACCGGTGTATGTTCGGGAGTGAGTCACTGCTACACACAGACATCAATGTGAGCACAGCTGTTTGACGTAGCACACTGAATTGCCTGAGCTGTTCGTATTCCCCCTCCCCCTCCTCCTCCTCTTCTTTCCTCCCCCTCCTCTCTCTCATTTCGCTGTCCTCACCTTCTTCCCAACCCTGTCCCACATTCGTGCTCTTCGCTGTTCCCATCTTCCAGGTCCACGTTCGGGCGCGTCCTTTTTAACACTTTTTTCCCTTTGAGTTCGTGTGCAAGCGATAGGGTTCCCACACCGAGTGTGGGTGTGCTCTCTCTCTCTCTCTCTCTCCTCTCTCTCTCTCTCTCTCTCTCTCTAAATGATTCATATCAATAGCAGAATTCTCACCTTATCATATGTGTTAATGGAATTGAACCTTTCTGTCTGTCCTGTCTGTCTGTCTGTCTCTAAATGATTCATATCAACTGCTGAATTCCAACCTTAGCACAGGTGTTAATGAAAATTGAACTTCTCTCTGTCTGCCTGTCTGTCTGTCTGTCTGTCTGTCTGTCTGTCTCTCACTCATTCACAATGATTCATTTCAATTGTAGAATTTCCATGTTAGCACAGGTGTTAATGGAAGTTGATCCCCCCCCCCTCCCCCCACCTTCTCTCTCTCTCACTCTCTTAGATTTACTCTGCTAGCTTTGCAGAGAGGAGACAGAAAGTGAAGTACATTTTGTGTTAAGTCGTCTTGTCCTTCAAAACTGAAGAGATCAGTATATACCGTTGAAGTATTACAAAGTTCTAAATCAATTTTGATTGGCACTCCTTTTGGCATGTTCCCCCCCCCCCCCCCCTCCCCCCCGAAATTGGTTGATTTATTTATCTAAAGCGTTCAAACTGCGATCCTTTATGTCATCTTAGGATAGTTTCTGAATACATGTTGGTTATATCTGTGTGCGGTTCTTATGATGCTTCTATGATTGTATTTTCTTTGCACCCCTTCATGAGGGGCAATGGTCTGAACATGAACAAGTTATCTTGAGTCTCTCTCTCTCTCTCTCTCTCTCTCTCTCTCTCTGAATTATTCATATTAACTGTATAATTTCCACGTTAGCACAGGTGTGAATGGGATTTGATTCCTTGAGCGCTTCTCGGAGATATTAGGGGGTGAATTTCTTATTTCAAAATATATTTTTTTCTTCTACTTTCGTTTGAATTATGCTCACTCTTTAATGATAATGTAATATTTTTGAGGCTCGTTTATGACTCGATTATCCACGACTGAATGTCTTAAAATTTCACAATATGTCCATTATAATAGGTGAAATGCTGCATAAGAAAGTTCTCATGTCAGTACTTTGGTTGAAAATTGATTAATTAATTTCTTGAGACACTTTAAAAAGAATATCAAATTAAAATCAAGCACGATTTGGTCTGTGGTTTAAAAATAAAAAACATAATGATTGCGTTCACTATAACTATAAAGGAAAGGAATAATAAAGCACTGATAATAAACAATCTGAAAAAAAAAACATAAAACAGTCTATTCGCCAGTGAAAGATATGTGCTAGTAAACACACGTGTTCTTGTTTCTTTGTGGATTCATGTATAAACGGATCCTTAATTCCAAGTGATTCGATATCATACTGCGATAATTAAAAAAAAAATCTCAGTCAGCTCAAATAGGACCATAAATTCATGTCACACTTACCACACATATCAACAGGGTGTGCACATTTCCTCACTTGCGTCCTCCTCCTCCCCACGTCTACATCCCCCGCATACCTCCCTCCCCCCCCCCCCCACTTCTCTGCCTTCCTCCCTCGCTCCCCGGCTGTTGACAAGGCGACAGACAGCGCGGCAGTAAGGCGGTGTTGTCAGCAGGTAGGGGGGAAGACCAGCTGTTGTCACGTATTGATTCAGCTGTGTTTTTTCGCAGCTTGCAGACCACCATCCCCCCCCTCCCCCTAGTTTACCCCCCCCCCCCCTCCCCCCTTACCCCCCAGGGCCGTTTCATCAACACAACTTTGGATTAACGCTGGCTTTTTAAACCACTCATCGCTTATCTCCCATTTCTTCTTCTTCTTCTTCCACTCAGACAGGAACCCCAGAGGCACTGATGAAGGCTGTTGTACCCTGCGGCGGAGGCCCTCCAGAATTCCATAGAGCTTCTCCCTCGTCGATGTGTTGGCAGGCCAGGTCTCTGCTCTTAGTTTTTGATGTGTGGGACAGTCCTACAGGAAGTGTTCCACAGTCATTGGGGCCGTACCGCATGGGCACCTTGAAGACTCGCCAACGTGGAGTTTTGTGAACCTGTGATGTTTCAGTCTGGAGTGCCCTTTGCTCAGTCTTACAATGCTCACTTGGTCTGGTCTGGGCAGAAGGTAGTATGCATGCTTCTTGTTGAAGTCTGGGTGCTGCTCAAGCCATCTTCTTTTTTCTGCTGCTCTTTGATAATGCTTTTCCTAGTTCATTTTAACTAATTGTCTGCCGTGCTCTTTCTTTTGCCGTGATTCTATGCTGTTTATGCAGGATCTTCCGTCAACGACCTGGCTGATATCCTGGATGCCCTGTCGCCAGCCATACCGACCCTGCTAAGGTCCTGGATCTCCCGTTCAAAGCCACCATTACCACCACCACCACCATAACCAACAGACATAATCATCATCATCATCATCATCATCATCATCATCATCATCATCATCATCATCATCATCATCACCACCACCATCATCATCATCATCATTATCACCATTTTACTGCCATTTCTGCTGCTGCTGCTGCTGCTACTACTACTACTACTATTACTACTACTATTACTACTACTACTTCTACTGACAAAGATCAAATTTACAATCAATAATACGATGACAGTTGCAGTTGTACGAGTTACAGAAGTAGCAGTTGTGGTGTTAGAAGTGGTAGTAGTAACAGCAGCGCCAAAACCAGCAGCAGCAACAACAACAGCAACAGCAGCAGCAGCAGTAGTAATAGAAATAGTAAAAGGAAGAAAAAAGAAGGAGGAGGAGGAGGAGGAGAAGAAGAAGAAGAAGAAGAAGAAGAAGTCGGTGGAAAAGGAATGAAAATGAAAGTTAGTTAAAAGCTAACAACTCCATCGCTACAGATGAAGAAGAGAACACACGAACAAATAAATAACCATTGATACAGAAGAAGAAGAAGAAGAAGAAGAAAACCCACGAACAAATAAATGAAAAGAAAAGATATGAATGGTGATATTCCCGCAAGATACTGGAAATCAAATACACAGATAACAGCGATCAAACAGGCGCATCAAGCACAAGGAACCCTAGGAAGTCATGAAAAGAAAATAACGTTGGTATAGCCATATAACAAGATGCAATGGCGCTCCTAAAACAATCCTCTAGGGAGCCGTTGAAGGAGGGAGACAGAAGGGAAGACAGAGAAACAACACCGCAGAGTGGACAGGGAAAACATCGGCGGAGACCCAGGCCTTGGAACACAACCCGCAGAAGTGGAGGAACCTGGTGAACTGTTCTTCAGTGTGGTGCCCCCGATCATTCTTTCGCTATTAAGAGAAGAAGAAGAAGAAGAAAAGAAGAAGAAGGAGGAGGAGAGGAGGAGGAGGAGGAGGAGAGAGAAGAAGAAGAAGAAGAAGAAGAAGAAGAAGAAGAGGAGGAGGAGGGAGGAGGAGGAAGAAGAAGAAGAAGAAGAAGAAGAAGAAAGAAGAAGAAGATGAAGAAGAAAAAGAAGAAGAAGAAAGAAGAAGAAGAAGAAGAAGGAGAAGAAGCAGACTAAGAGGAGGAGGAGGAAAAGGAGAGGAGGAGGGAGGAGGAGGAGGAGGAGGAGGAAGAAGAAGAAGAAGAAGAAGAAGAAGAAGAAGAAGAAGAAGAAGAAGAAGAAGAAGAAGAAGAAGAAGAAAGAAGATAATAAAGAAAAAGAAATATCAGAAGAAACAGAAGAAGGAGGAGGAGGAAGAAGAAGAAGAAGAGAAAAGAAAATTACTTTTTGGTGTGTGTGCAAGTGCATTTCACACTCGAAAACAAAATGTTTGTGTCAGACGTTATCCTGTTGTTGTCCTCCACAGCCCGAAATGGGTAAAAGAATTAAACTTAAAATGTCGCAGAACTTCACGAGAAGGTTGTTTTTTCTCCTCTTCCTTTCATAATATTATCACGGTTCGACTAGTCCTGAGAGACCCAAATGCTTGTAGTTTCAGGCTAGAAAACATCTCCCAGAAACACATCCATTCAGTAGGTGAATTTTGACCGTGTTTCAGTTTTTTTTTACATGTGAGTCCATTGTAGGAGTCGGCCAGGGCAAAAAACAAATCTCGCAAAAATGCCATAAATGGAACTTGAACTCCCACGTCTTCTTCACCATGAGCTTGCGACACTAACCGCTGCACCAAGGCGTCTGAGTTTTCTTTCAAGGCTACACTATGTCTTATTACCTACCATCCTGAACTGTTGTAGGTAACAAGTATCACTGCATTTCGCCACAGCTTTCAGAGGTTTAGACATTGTAGAGCACTACTGTACAGTATAACAGGACAACTCGGAGGAGCCATGATCGCATGCTTAGGTTCGCCATCTCTTCGACTATTTTTCATTGGCTTTACAACTCGAACTGTGTGGAGATAAGCATCGGCTATCAGTCGCATATCAGTAAAAGTTGTGGTTCGCCTGCCCCCACCAACGGTACTATCAAAGACGTGAATTATTATAGGAGAGTTAAGGTGCGGGGAAGAAGGGGAGTGGTAGGGGAAAGGTGAGGAAGTGGTGGAGGCGGAAAAAAGGCCTACCTTACATAATTTTGTTTGATTTAAGAGATTACGGGTGAGGGTAGCGGCAAACAAAGCGGGACTGACCCTGGGCACCAGCAGGATTGGAACTCAAAATATCTGACAGCGATTTCGGTGCTAAACGAGCACACAAAGAAAAGTGGGTCCCATATGCTAATCCTCCGTCCTCCCCTCCCTCTTAGCCCGTAAGCAACATCTTTCTTGTCTGCACATCCCTGAACCCTTCTACTGAGCTCCTAAAGGGAAGCAAAACAGCAGCATTTGGACAACGTAAGAAAACAGTAGGAAAAGGGACACCATGTTGAACAAATTGGAAAATAGTGAGAAAAGGACCATGTTGAACAAGAAGGAAAACAGTAGGAAAAGGATCATGTTAAACAAAAAAAAAAAAACAAAACAAAACAAAACAAAACAAAACAAAACAAAACAAAACAAAACAAAACAAAACAAAAAAACAGGAAACAAGGACAAGGAAAAGTACCAAGTTGGATAGGAAAGCATGTTGAAAGAAAACAGTAGGAAAAGGACCATGTTGAATACGAAAACAGTAGGAAAAGGACCATGTTGAACACGAAAACAGTAGGAAAAGGACCATGTTGAACAAGAAAACAGTAGGAAAAGGACCATGTTGAACAAGAAAAACAGTAGGAAAAGGACCATGTTGAACAAGAAAACAGTAGGAAAAGGACCAACAAGAAAACATGTAGGAAAACAAGACCATGTTGAACACGCAGTAAGAAAAAAGGACAATGTTGAACAAGAAAACAGTTGGAAAAAAGGACCATGTTGAAACACGAAAGCAGTAAAAAAAGGACCACGTTTGAACAAGAAACAGTAGGTAGGAAAACATGTTGAACAAGAAAACAGTAGGAAAAGGACCATGTTGGAACAAGAAAAACTAGGAAAAGGACCATGTTGAACAAGAAAACAGTAGGAAAAGGACCATGTTGAACAAGAAAACAGTAGGGAAAAGGATCATGTTGAACAAGAAAACAGTAGGAAAGGGCCATGTTGAAAACAAGAAAACAGTAGGAAAAGGGCATGTTGAACCAGAAAACAGCAGGAAAAGGGCCATGTTGAACCAGAAAACAGCCAGGAAAAGGGCCATGTTGAACAAGAAAACAGCAGGAAAAGGGCCATGTTGAACCAGAAAACAGCAGGAAAAGGGCTATGTTTGAAAAAAGCAAAACAGCATGTTGGAAAACAGGGCCATGTTGAACAAGAAAACAGCAGGAAAAGGGCCATGTTGAACAAGAAAACAGCAGGAAAGGGCCATGTTGAACAAGAAAACAGCAGGAAAAGGGCCATGTTGAACAGCAGAAAACAGCAGAACCAGAAAAAAGGGCCATGTTGAACAAGAAAACAGCAGGAAAAGGGCCATGTTGAACAAGAAAACAAACAAAAGGAAAAGGGCCATGTTGAAACCTGAAAACAGCAGGAAAAGGGGCCATGTTGAACCAGAAAACAGCAGGAAAAGGGCCATGTTGAACCAGAAAACAGCAGTTGAAAAGGGCCATGTTGAACAAGAAAACAGCAGGAAAAGGGCCATGTTGAACAAGAAAACAGCAGGAAAACAGCAGCAGGAAAAGGGCCATGTTGAACCAGAAACAGCAGGAAAAGGGCCATGTTGAACATGTTGCAGGGGCCAAGAAAACAGCAGGAAAAGGGCCATGTTGAACCAGAAAACAGCAGGAAAGGGCCATGTTGAACAGAAAACAGCAGGAAAAGGGCCATGTTGAACCAGAAAACAGCAGGAAAAGGGCCATGTTGAAACAGTTAGAAAAAGGGCCATGTTGAACAAGAAAACAGAAAGGGCCATGTTGAACAAGAAAACAGCAGGAAAAGGGCCATGTTGAACAGAAAACAGCAGAAAAAGGGCCATGTTGAACCAGAAAAAACAGTAGGAAAAGGGCCATGTTGAACAAGAAAACAGAAAACAGCAGGAAAAGGGCCATGTTGAACAAGAAAACAGCAGGAAAAGGGCCATGTTGAACAAGAAAACAGTAGGAAAAGGGCCATGTTGAAACAGAAAACAGCAGGAAAAGGGCCATGTTGAACAGTAGGAAAGAACAGCAGAAAAAGAAAAGGCCATGTTGAACAAGAAAACAGCAGGAAAAGGGCCATGTTGAACAAGAAAAAAACAGTAGAAAAGGGCCATGTTGAACCAGAAAACAGCAGGAAAAGGGCCATGTTGAACCAGAAAACAGCAGGAAAAGGGCCATGTTTGAACCAGAAAACAGCAGGAAAAGGACCATGTTGAACAAGAAAACAGCAGGAAAAGGGCCATGTTTGAACAAGAAAACAGCAGGAAAAGGGCCATGTTGAACCAGAAAACAGTAGGAAAAAGGGCCATGTTGAACAAGAAAACAGCAGGAAAAGGGCCATGTTGAACAAAAAACAGCAGAAAAGGGCCATGTTGAACAAGAAAACAGTAGGAAATGATGATATTAAGCAAGAACACAGTAGGAAAAGGCTATGCCGAACAAGAAAACAGTAGAAAAGGACCATGTCGGGCAAGTAGAAAACAGCAGGAAAAGGGACCGTGTTGCACAAGTAGGAAAACAGTAGGAAAAGAACCATGTTGGACAAGTAAGAAAAACAGTAGGCAAAGGACCATGTTGGACAAGTAAGAAAACAGTAGAAAAGGACCATGTCGGAAACAAGTAGGAAAAACCTGTAAACAGTGGGAAAAGGACCATGTTGCACAAGTAGGAAAACAGTAGGGGAAAAACCATGTTGGACAAGTAAAAAAAAACAGCAGGAAAAGGACCATGTTGAACAAGTTGGAAACCAGTAGGAAGGGGACCATGGTGAACAAGAAAACAGTCAGAAAAAATACCACCTTGAACAAGAAAAGAGTAGGAAAAGGACCATGTTGAACAGAAAAGAGTAGGAAAAGGATCATGTTTAACAATTAAAGAAAACAGTAGGAAAAGGACAATGTTGAACAAGACAACAATAGGAAAAGGACATGGTGAACAAGTAATAAACAGTAGAAAAAGGACCATGTTGTACAACAAGAAAACAGTAGAAAAAAGGCCACACCGAACAAGAATCAGTAGGAAAAGGACCATGTTGAACAAGTCAAAAAAACAGTAGGAAAAGTCATGTTGAACAAGAACACAGTGGGAAAAGGATCATGGTTGACAAGTAAGAACACAGTAGGAAAGGCCCATGTTGGAAAAGTAGGGAAACAGTAGTAAAAGGGACCATATTAAACAAGTAAGAAAACAGTAGGAAAAAGGACCATATTGAACAAGAAAACGCTAGGAAAACGACCATGTTGAACAAACAAAAAAAAAAGTAGGGAAACGACCATGTTGAACAAGTAATGAAATACAGTAGAGAAAAGGGATCATGCTGGACAAGTAGGAAAAACAGAAAACAAAAAGGACCATGCTGAACAAGAAAACAGTAGGAAAAGGACCTTGTTGAACAATAAAACAGCAGGGAAAAGACCACGGTGAACAAGAAAACAGTAGGAAAAGGACCATGTTGAACAAGTAAAACAGTAGGAAAAGGACCATGTTGAACAAGAAAACAGTAGGAAAAGGGCCATTTTGAACAAGAAAACAGTAGGAAAAAGGCCATGTTGAACAAGAAAACAGCAGGAAAAGAAAACCATGTTGAACAAGAAAACAGTAGGAAAGGACCATGTTGAACAAGAAAACAGTAGGAAAAGGACCATGTTGAACAAGAAAACAGTAGGAAAAGGGCCATGTTGAACAAGAAAACAGTAGGAAAAGGACCATGTTGAACAAGAAAACAGTAGGAAAAGGCCCATGTTGAACAAGAAAACAGTAGGAAAAGGACCATGTTGAACAAGAAAACAGTAGGAAAAGGACCATGTTGAACAAGAAAACAGTAGGAAAAGGACCATGTTTGAACAAGAAAACAGTAGGAAAAGGACCATGTTGAACAAGAAAACAGTAGGAAAAGGGCCATGTTGAAGTAAGAAAACAGTAGGAAAAGGACCATGTTGAACAAGAAAACAGTAGGAAAAGGGCCATGTTGAACCATGTTGAAAAGACCATGTTTGAACAGTAGGAAAAGGACCATGTTGAACAAGAAAACAGTAGGAAAAGGGCCATGTTGAACAAGAAAACAGTAGGAAAAGGACCATGTTGAACAAGAAAACAGTAGGAAAAGGACCATGTTGAACAAGAAAACAGTAGGAAAAAAGGCCATTTTTTTTGAAACAGTAGGAAAAAAGTTTTTTGAACAAGAAAACAGTAGGAAAAGGAAGGCCATTTTGAAGAAAAGAGTAGGAAAAGGACCATGTTGACAACTAAGAAAACAGCAGGAAAAGGACCATGTTGAACAAGTAGGAAAACAGTAGGAAAAGGAGCATGTTGAACAAGCAGAAAACAGTAGGAAAAAGGACCATGTTTGGACAAGCAGAAAACAGTAGGAAAAAGACCATGTTGACCAGTAGGAAACAGTAGGAAAAGGACCATGTTTGACAAGTAAAAACAGTAGGAAAAAAATGTTGGACCATGAAAACAGTAGGAAAAGACCATGTTGGACAAGCAGGAAAACAGTAGGAAAAGACCATGTTAGGAACAAGCAGGGAAAAACAGTAGGAAAAAGACCATGTTGGACAAGCAGGAAAACAGTAGGAAAAGACCATGTTGGACAAGTAGGAAAACAGTAGGAAAAGGACCATGTTGGACAAGTAGTAGAAAACAGTAGGAAAACAGTGCGAAAAAACGTTTCTTCTTGTTCCCCCATGCTCCTAACTGACCAATAGTTCGTCAGATTCCTTCTGTTCTGTCTGTTGTCTTCCAGTGCTTGGGGTTTGTTGTAAATGATTCCTCCGTCCACTTTGCAATGTTTGTCAGTCTGTCGTTTTCCTGTCTTCCCTTCCGTCTCCCTTCCTCAGCAGTCCCCCCGGGGGATTGTTTTCTGCAAGGCCACTGCCTCTAGCTAGATGGTCATGCCAGCATAATGTTCTTTTCTTATGCCAGCAGATCTTCATAAGGTCCTCTGTGCAGCTTGATAGTTAGGTGCGCTTGTTTATTGTGAGAAGTATATGTGATGTATTTTGCATTAACGCCTTATGTCTATGGCACGCACCTGTTCAAGAAAATTGGGTAGCACACATGCTTCCTGAGCGGTGAGCAGAGATTTATTACCTGCAGGATGTGTGAAGAGAGAGAGAGAGAGAGAGAGAGAGAGAGAGAGAGAGAGAGAGAGAGAGAGAGAGAGAGAGGAGAGAGAGGACAGACAGACAGACAGACAGACAGATAGACACAGAGACCCCAGAAGAGACAGAGAGAGAGAGAGAGAGAGAGAGAGAGAGAGAGAGAGAGAGAGAGAGAGAGAGAGAGAGAGATGGCGCCATAGAGACAGCGAGGCTATACAGGAACGTATGCAACCTAGTTTTTTTTTTTTTTTTTTTTTTTTTTTAAAAGAAAAGACACGGAAGTGCCTTCCGTGGTTAGATGATCGTCATATAACCACATACCCCCCCCCCCCCCCCCCCCCCCCCCCCCCCCCCCCCCCCCCGGTTCTTTTAAGGCGTTCTGAGATAGCACTGTGTTGCACTCCTTGATCTTTCGAGAGTCAAGATCTGCTAAAACACTAAACTAGTTGTGTTGCCAGTACTGGTGTAGTAAACATGACTCGTCAGGGTGCGACAAGCACTGACATTCCTTACGGACACAATTTTCTGAGAGTTTGCTCTATCAACGATCACAAGACAAACCAGTGACGACTTTTGGATAACCACACACACACACACACACACACACACACACACACGAAAGAACACACAAAAACATAGGGAAAGAAAGGGTACGATGGGAGGAAATAAGAAACACACGAAATTAACTGCAATCCTCCCCCGACCAAATCTCCCTCCCAGGTAAATGAAGAAAAGACAGCCCAGATTGTGAATATATACCTTCAAGAAAGTAGAAACAGGTAGGCCAGATATAGACGTTACTCAGGGCTTTTCTGCCCTGTGAAATGAAACTGGCAGAACCGGATCCTGAACAGATGATGGGTGTGACGTGGGAGGGGGTGGGTGGAGAGGACCATGAAGGAAAGGGACTTATAAAGGGAAGGGAGTGATACAGCTCAAAATGTAACAACAGCGCAAAATGAAACAAAGTTGCAATTTGTGCTGAGCAGATTGTAACAAGGTTGACTTTGTTACGGTTTGCTTACGTGATTCACGCAAAAAGTAGCAATGGATACCTTTTCCGCGGCGAATATGTTTCGAATGGGACATTAGGAGCTCCACTGAAAAAAAAAAGATAGATAAGACAGACAGATTCATAGATAGACAGATATGATGTTTGAATTAAATAACTTCTTAAAAGTTTACACACACACACACACACACACACACACACACACACACACACACACACACACACACACACACACACACCGAGCCACAGCCCCACCACCACCACCACCACCACCACCACCACACAACTCACCGCAACATCTATCAACACATCACAGAAGAAACAACACAACACACACAACACACACACACACACACACACAACACAACACAACACAACACAACACAACACAACACACACACAACCTGCTCTCTGCGAAAATGTAACGATTATTATACGTTTTGCGCGCATCATCTGCGCAAAATGTAACCGTTGTTACTGATATATTCGCTTGGACTGCGACCCGAAAATCTAATAAAAGTTATGATTTGCTCTCTGCATAATATAGCATTGTTACATTTTGTACCGTATCAGTCATCATCTGGGGGAGCAGTGCGCAGAATGGAAGAGCGGCATGGAAGGACAAAGCCTGGGGGGGGGGGGGGGGGGGGGGGGGGGGGGGGGGGGGGGATAGAAGATAGAAGAGCAGCAGGGCGTGGGAGAGGCCAGCGGGGGGTGGGGGGTGGGGGTGGGGGCCGCAGAAAAATGTCAGATGAATACCTTAAGATATAGGTCGTAGATTACGTGCGGCGCAGCAGGTCAACAAGGACGCAAAAGAGAACAATTTCAATGCGAATGTATAGTGCTTGTTCGAGTGCGCATACACACACACACACACACACACACACACACACACACACACACACACACACACACACACACACACACACACACACACTAGCGCTTACGCGCTTCGACCCCATCTCTCGCCCCGGTGAGTTTGTCTGTCGTGTAGTTTCCGATGTGCAGTTTTGCGTCTGTGGATGTAAATTGCGTCGCGACGCAATGCGTCATGTAATCGCCGACACGACGTTGCTGTTTGTAGGACACCAAGAATACTTGATACAAAATTTGGTGGCGATCTGCCTAAAACTGTGGCCGTGTATAAGCGAACAGATAGACAGACAAACTGAGCTTTATATAATATTAGCGCTTACGCGCTTCGCGCTTCGACCCCCGTCTCGCCCGGTAAGTTGGTCTGTCGTGTAGTGTTCCTATGTCCAGTTTTTGCGTCTGTGGACGCAAATTGTGACACGACGCAACGCGTGACGTGATCGCCGACACGACGTTGCTGTTTGTAGGACACCAAGAATACTTGATACAAAATTTGGTGGCGATCTGCCTAAAACTGTGGCCGTGTATAAGCGAACAGACAGACAGACAAACTGAGCTTTATATAATGGATAACACACACACACACACACACACACACACACACACACACACACACACACACACATATATATATATATATATAGAATTATAAACAAAGCTTGCTCCTCTTATGTCTTAGATTGTAGAAATAGGGGGTGGGGGAGAGGGGGGGGGAGGGGGTGGTGGTGGTGTGGTGATAAGCCTTCATATCTGTAGTGGTAGTGTAGTGGTTTATAACTGAATATTTTTCTTGCAGTCATTGCAACACCAAGCTGCTCTGTAGTTGCTGGAATGGTGCTCAGTACTTATCCTTGGAATTATTTTTATTGTGTAATTTAGTCCCTTGCGGATTTTTATTCAAAAGACTGGGCCCTCAGCACTTGTGTCTTAAGAGGTTATCTTTTTTATATGTTCTACTTTTCACAAGAAAATGTAGCTTGTTTTGTTCTTTCATGATTTTCTTTTGCTTCTTAGGTGGCACCTTTGGTTGGTTTTTTGAAAACTCAACAAACATACTACGGTATTGCACACCAGCCTTTTTCTGGTATAGCATTCTTCTTAAAACCGAAAAGGCAGAGGAGTCAAATTACCACTTTCCGCGGTCACTGAGGAGAAACAATCAGGTTTGGAAATTCCGGTATCTGACCAGGAGTTATATGTTAGTGAGCTTCCTCCCCATTGGAGATGCTCTCCCGCTTCGGAGACTATAAGCTTGCTGAAGGTTCATTTTGAGAAGCATTTATTATTCCTCATTCACCCACTCAAGTACATACTGTCAGTTAGGCAGAATCATCTACCACTGCAGACATGAAGGCTTATCACCCCCCCCCCCCCCCCCATTTCTACAATCTAAGACATAAGAGCAAGCTTTTTGTTTATAATTGAATATTTCTTGCAGTCATTGCAACACCAAGCTGCTCTGTAAGTTGCTGGAACGGTGCTCGGAACATATCCTTGGAATTTATTAGTTTATTATATATGTATATATATATTCAATTATAAACAAAACTTGCTCTTATGTCTTAGATTGAAGAAATAGGGGGAGATAAGCATTCACAACTGCAGTGGTAGATAATTCTGCCTAACTAACAGTATGTGCTTGAGTGGGTGAATGGGGAATAATATATACTTCTCAAAATGAGTCTTCAGCAAGCTTAGGGGGGAAACAATCTCCAATAGGGAGAAAACTCACTAACATGTACTCCTGGTCAGATACCGGTATTTCGAAACCTGATTGTTTCTCCTCAGTGACCGCGGAAAGTGGGTAACTTGACTCCTCTGCCTTTTTGATTTTAAGAAGAATGCTATCCCAGAAAAGGCTGGTGTGCAATACCATAGTATGTTTGTTGAATTTTCAAAAAAAAACTAACCAAAGGTGCCACCTAAGAAGCAAAAGAAAATCATGAAAGAGCTACATTTTCTTGTGAAAAGCAGAACATGTAAAAAAGATAACCTCTTAAGACACAAACGCTGAGGTCCAGTTCTTGGAATGAATCTGCAAGGGACTAAATTACAATAACTAATAAATTCCAAGGATAAGTACCAGCACCGTTCCAGCAACTTACAGAGCAGCTAGGTGTTGCAATGACTGCAAGAAATATTGAATTATAAACAAAGTTTGCTCTTATGTCTTAGATTGAAGAAGAAATAGGGGGGAGATAAGCATTCATATCTGCAGTGGTAGATAATTCTGCCTAACTAACAGTATGTGCTTGAGTGGGTGAATGGGGAATAATAAATGCTTCTCAAAATGAGCCTTCAGCAAGCTTATAGTCTCCAAGGGGGATACAATCTCCAATAGGGAGAAAACTCACTAACATGTAACTCCTGGTCAGATACCGGTATTTCGAAACCTGATTGTTTCTCCTCAGTGACCGCGGAAAGTGGTAACTTGACTCCTCTGCCTTTCTGTTTTTAAGAAGAATGCTATCCCAGAAAAAGGCTGGTGTGCAATACCATAGTATGTTTGTTGAGTTTTCAAAAAAACTAACCAAAGGTGCCACCTCAGAAGCAAAAGAAAATCATGAAAGAGTAAAACAAGCTACATTTTCTTGTGAAAAGTAGAACATATAAAAAGAATCTACCATTGCAGCTATGAATGCTTATCTCCCCCCTATTTTTTCAATCTAAGACATAAGAGCAATCTTTGTTTATAATTGAATATATATATATATATATATATATATATATATATATATATATATATGCACACACACAACAATTTTTGAGTGGGGGTAACAAAAAAGTGCAGGCTAACAATCGCGTCGTTACATTAATAACTTGACAAAAACTTGAAACAAAACAAACGACAACAACAAAGGGGTGGGGGGGGGGGGGGGGGGGGGGGCAGATGAAAGAAGAAACATGAGAATGAATAATCAGGGCAATATACTATGAATAGAAGTTCTTTCACTGGCAGTGTATGGGGCCCATTGAAATCCATCTTGAAGACAACCGTGCATTTCACGCCTGCTCCTAGGCCTTTTCTCCCTTGGATCGGACTCATCAGGG
>JADBJO010008572.1:40000-42500 GCA_016801955.1 Conus betulinus
TGCTGGTAGCCAAACTGGCATTTCTCAGGTTTAGCTGTCAGGTTGTGCTGTCTCAGTCTCTAACAACTGTTCGAGAGTGTCCAAGTGGGTGTCCCACTGGTCGGTGCCAATGATGACATCATCCATAAAGTGGTGAACGTCAGTTAGACCAGCTAGCAGCTTGGTCGCCATTTTGGAGAAGGTTGCACCTGAATTCACCATTCCAAATGGCATGACTGTCTATTGCCATAGGCCGCTTTGTGTGATGAAAGCTGTTTTATGTCTGTCAGCTTTTGGAATAGGCACCTGCCAGAACGCTTTTGTAAGGTCTGTACGTAACAGGTACTTGGCACGATGGAGTTTTATGAATAAATGTCCTTGATCAGGGAGAGGTTCTGCATGGAACACGGTTATAGCGTGTAGGCGACGTTAGTCAACGCAGAATCTGTATGACCCATCACGCTTGACAACAAGGACTACAGGTGACGCATAGGCTGATTTGGAAGGCTCGATAATGCCTAGGTTGATCATCTTCTGGCATAGGGAGTGTGGTAACAGCGACTACGGACAGGTGAGTCACTAGTTAATTCCACATCATGGGCTTCAAGGTCTGTTAGACCAGGTAACGGACTTGGACGATCTGCAAAGTCCTCAATGAATTTCATAAGATCGTCTTTTTGCTAGGGCGTGAGGTTTGGGTTGATACCAAGAGACGTCATTTCTGCGGTGACGTCCAGTGTGGGAATGACATCATCAGTGTCCTCATGAACAACAGCAGCGGCAGCAGCGGGGAGTCCAGCACTAGGTGTGCAGGTAGTCGGGTGGGACTTGTTCAGTGGCCACAGGGCGGATCCAGTATTTCTTGATCAGGTTGGCGTGGAACACCTTTTCAGTGCCGTCCATGTTTTCTTGCCGATTCTTAGTGCTCACAGACTCGATCGTCTTGAGAGCCTTCCTTTGCAGGGGTTTCTTCAATGTTGCAGATTGAGCCCTCGTGACAGCAGCTGCTGTAGGTTGTGGCAACTGTAGACTGGATTCAGTGTCACGTGTGCCAACACATTGTCTTCTTTTCTGCTTAGGTCAGAAATGTCGACAGTCTCTGCCCTCACAGACATTCTCCAAGCTTCATCTACAGGCTTTGGTGGAGCAGGCTGTTGAACCACAATGGTGGGCTCCGTGGTTGGTTGCAGGCTGCTTCCTTCCACTCTAGTGATCTCCTCAGGGTCGGTCACCGGCGGGGCGACAGTACCCTTCAGACCTTGACCATCATCGGCATCCATCTGAGCGATGGGAACTTCTAATGTCAGGGTGCCATTGTGGTAAACTCCTTTACCCAGGATCGTCAGACTCTCCCGATCTGCATTCTTCTCAGCTGTTTCTTCTGTTTTTCTCCACACTGACTGAAGTCAGCATCAGCAGCCCCAATCGATATTCCCTATGATGCATGGAAACAAGGGTGTGTCCATGACGACGACGTTTGCGAACCCAGTGAGATAGGGTGATGGGACATGAACACGGGCGGTAGGAAATTCTTTCATTTGGCCTTCCATCCAGGTATGCTTCTGTGTTGTGGTCATCATGAGGTGATCAGGAATAAGGTCTCTCTGTACCACAACACAGCCACTACCAGTGCCTCTAAGAACTCTGCAGTCGCGGCCTTCCACCGATCCATTTATGATGGACATGCTGAAGTCTTCTGCACCCCAGTTGAGGGTGTGAATCAGGTTCCGTCTCTTTCAGCTCACAGCTATCAGGTATGGAAGCGCACAGTCCAGGTGTTACTTGGCAGTGCTTGTGTGTTAGCAAGTGCGCATTTTATTTCATTCAATCTTCTTCAGTACATGTATTCCGGTTTGTTTGTTTGGCACCATAGTTCAGTTCTAGTATCTGCGTCTCCGTTTTACGTACTTTCTACACGGATCTTTGTTTCTTCATTCATTTAGTCAGCATGTTTATTTCCAGTGTTCACCAATCATTATTCTTAATCAGACATTCAACTTTATTTCAATAAATTACTCTTCAGCTTTCTTTCAAGTTTGTCTTTAGTTCAAGTGGGTTTGATCATTCTGCTGGATACACTTGACATTGGGGAGGGGGGTGGGGGACGTGGTGGGAGGAGGTGGGTGGGGGGGGGGGGGGGGGGGGGGGGGGGGATGAAGAGTTTCGGCGTAGAGGGAAGGTCGAAGTGTACATGAAGGTAGCGTTCTGACTTCGGGAATATAATCTATGCCCATCTACCCGCGAATACCCGAGTATGAGCCGGCCCCACAGGGACTGAGGGCAAGAATATGAAGCCGATAGGACGTTAAGTGCTACCATTTACGGGTGATCAGTTTACTTCACCGCGCCACGGAAGATCAATACTTCTTGTGGTGGGATCGACCGATATTCTGCAAGATCGATGTCGCCTTGCCCACTGTGACATTACAGGCTAGAGTAAGAAACAGATGGGAAAAAAAAAGGGTAAAAGGGGAAAAAAATGAGAAGAAAATTTATGTTATGTTTGAGAAGATATATTTCT
>JADBJO010008572.1:50000-75000 GCA_016801955.1 Conus betulinus
TTATCCAAACCATTCAGCAATGCCTGCCCAGAGAGAGGGAGAGAGAGATCGTGGGAGGAGGTGGAGAGAGACTTGGAGAAGAAGAGAGAGAAACCGTGTCAACGAACTGGAGAGAGAGAGAGAGGATTTTGTCTAACAAGAGAGAGAAGCCGATGGAGAATTTAGAGAGCAGGGTGTGTAGAGAGAGATTCGTTTTTTTTTGCAGAGAGCGAGAGGAGAGACTTTTTTTTTTTTTTTGGAGAGAGAGAGAATAGAGAGGCGAGAGAGAGAGAGGAGAGATTGAGTAGTTTCTGTGTAAGTAAGTTTTCTGGTACTTGTTCAAGGTCGAGTCCGTAACTTTAGGATGTCAAAAATGAACAGACGCGCACTACGATGTAATGTTGGGGTTTGACTTGGTTTCTCTGCTTTTGATGAACGAATGGACTCATAGTCTTTGCATGCTAAAATCTTCCCCCGGGACTCACTACGCCAGTGTCTATGCTGGGAGCGAAGCCTGGCTTGGAGAGAGAGAGAGAGAGAGAGAGAGAGAGAGAGAGAGAGAGAGACGCGAGAGAGAGACAGATGGGGAGAGAGAGAGAGAGAGAGAGAGAGAGGAGAGTTGGAGGACAGAGAGGCAGAGAGAGAGACACAGAGCAGAGAGAAGAGAGGAGAGAGAGGGAGAGAGAGAGAGAGAGAGAGACGTGAGAGAGAGAGAGAGAGAGAGAGAGTATTTATCAATATTTCTGATTCCATACTCTCTGTCAAAAAATGACTGGCAAAGAAATTGCAGACTCGGTCTTTTTGTAAAACACTGACGCACCATTTTGTCTAACAATAACAATCTAATTTATGTACTTATACCAACCATTCAGCAATGCTGAGTTTTCAATCGCCCAGCAGTATGTTTTAATTCAGACAACTTCAGGTGAACGCTCGTTTGTAGAAACATTTTTTTTTGTTCGATGTATTTTCAGAAACTGAACACCACTGGGCAGCCATAAAAGAAAATGTTCGATGTAGTCAACTGTATTCTTACAAACCGAGTCAACGAAAACGAACACCTATTGTTGTCTTTTAATTTCATTTGTGTAAGAGGTTTGTTTGTGGGATAGATATTGTGAAGAATTTTCCAGTGCCAGACTCCTCAGCCTTGTCTCACTTGTACATACTTTTGCTCTAACCCACGTTGATTCATCCATCCTCTCCACATCAATTTTCTAAGTCAAAAATAAAAAGCATGGGTGGCGTTGTAGATAGCGTTTTTTCGTTTTTTTTTGTTCTTTTTTTTTTTTTTTTTTTTTTTTTTTTTTTTTTTTTTTTTTTTTGATAATAGCTTTCTGATTTGACCGGGTTTTGCATTGCACAGGGCAGCATCGCCTTTCTGGGGAATCTGTGGCAGTTTCAGTTTCACCTCTTTCTATGCACTGGAACCAAACCCTTGGGACTGGATTCGCTGGTGCGTAAGACTCCAGAAAGGTAGTTGCCCCGTTATGACCGATCTGTTCTGCGTTTGGGATGTCTCTTTGCTTGCCAAAGACCGGTTTGACTGTAGAAAATGAAGCCATTTTTGAGAGCCGAAATCGATCTACGAATACCATGCAACTTTGTTGTGAATCACTCGAATGGTTGAGAGAAGATGGGGGAAAAAACCAAAAACAAAAACTAAGTCCAAAAAAGGATTACCTAGGTTCAAGATACGGTTTCAAGAGCGCGACGCAAAAGTGACCGCACACCACGAGCACTGCTCACCGCTGAAGCCTGCTAATGCATTTCATTACTCTGCATTTCATACTAGCATTTAACCCCGGTACGTGTGCCCCCCCCCCCCCCCCCCCCCCGCCGCCCCGCTCTAAAACTATCCTTCCCCTGACCCACCTTATCATCCCACTCAAGCTGTCTTGTTTCTGTGAATTCTCTCTCTCCCCCCCCCCCACCCTCCCACCCCTCCCCCAGCATATGGTGATAAGAAATGTCATTAGCATTAGCACACTTCGCAGACAAAGAATTTCCTCAAGTCTCCCACTGTTCGTAACACACACACACACACACACACACACACACACACACACACACAATCAGAGAGAACGAGAGAGAAGGAGGGAGGGAGGAGAGAGAGAGAGAGAGAGAGAGAGAGAGAGAGAGAGAGAGAGAGAGAGAGGGAGAGCACTATGTAACAATGCCTTGAACACACACACACACACACACACACACACACACACACACACACACACACACGCACACACACACACTGAGAGACGTATAAGAAGCTTCAGATACATTTTTATTGACAATGGCCCACATATAACCTGTATGTCAAGGGGGTGTACAGTAATATTTGCAGAGCCGAAAAAAAGGTATATAGTGCCAAACAGACAGAAATTGTAACTGATAACGTAAATGTTAATGCTAGGACTTGAAACCATGCAGCAGCAATAGAAGATAATGATGAACTTTTTTAATCACTCAAAACGATTATGTAATTTCGAAAGTAACATGATCATATACACACAAGTGCCTCACACGAGCATACATGTTCATCGTAATAGATCACTTTTTCGTATGGTCACATCAATCATCACCGTCCGTTTCACCATTATTCATAATAGCGAAGAGTACGAAAACATTTTTAAACAACGTCATCAAGCTTGCGCAAGATACCTGAAAAACACCTTAAACATTGACAGTTGCTACCAAGCCCTTTTTTCTCCTGACATTAGAAGTTATCACCGGGTGGAAGTGAGGGGTGGAGTTTGGGATGGCGTGTGTCGTGAAATCGATTTTTGTCTTGCAACCAAAGAGTGAATAGAAGGGGTGGGGTGGGGTGGGGTATAGAGTGGCGTCACGTGTTCCGTTGCCTTTCTGCAGGACTGAATGGCATTGTGGCAGAGCGCCAGCCGTGGGGGTGACACTCTATTGATTCCAAGGGCTCAATGATCAAGACACACTGAGAGAGAGAGAGAGAGAGAGAGAGAGAGAGAGAGAGAGAGAGAGAGAGAGAGAGAGAGAGAGAGAGAGAGAGAGAGAGAGAGAGAATAACAATTACTTCATGGAAAGGCACGCCCCTAAATGAAGAATGTGTGCATTATAAGCAAATAATCCACAATGCAATTAAACAGGGAAACAAAATAGTATTATGACGTGGCGTTCTCTCTCATGTAAAAGGATTTGTATAAATATATTGATAAATTGGTGATGACACTATTACGATGCCATGTCAGAATAAAGCTCAGTTCGAAAAAAAAAAAATTAGGGGTTTCGGTAGGGTTTTGCTGCTGCTAACTCTTTTTTCTGAGATTAAACAAAATAGGACAATATTATACAAAGTGTCATTTATTTTCTTTACATTCTGTACAAAAAGGACATAGCAGCTGCGCGAGTGTGCATAATGTACAGCTAAAATCTAATACTTCAAAGCGAAACTTGGTCATTATAAGTCTTAAATGTCTATTCATATCAATTACACAAATACAAGCGAATACAATATAACTTATGACCAAATGTGCGCTATATACTAAATCTGTCGCTGTTCTGAATATGGTCGTTCTATTCCTGCCGTCTACGGACAGAGAGGGAGAGAGAGAGGAGAGAGAGAGAGAGAGAGAGAGAGAGAGAGAGAGAGAGAGTGTGTGTGTGTGTGTGTGTGTGTGTGTGTGTGTGTGTGTGTGTGTGTGTGTGTGTGTGTGTGTGTGTGTGTGTGTGTGTGTGTGAGAGAGAGAGAGAGAGAGAGAGAGAGAGAGAGAGAGAGAGAGAATATAACGGGGGAAAACATCTTGATATTCTCGTCTTTTAATTCAAAATCAAGCTGAAACTAAAAAACAAAGTACAAAGTAAGCAAAGCCGACAAACCCAAAATCAAACAGAGGATAACTAATTAGTTTAAAACAGAATGGAAGAAAACGAAAGTGGAGATGAATAGGAATGATCAGAAGACATGTTAGACACTCTCATTCCAGGGTAGCGGTCCAACAAGCGAAGGCCGAGTTCTGTTTCCACATAATCAGGGGGAAGTAAGCAGAACTTGGCGAATCACTCAGCCTAACGTATAGTGTAACGATTCACCAACAAAACAGACAATAAACAATAAGCATTATAGAATCTAATTCAACTTTGTTTCTATTTACAATCTACTACATCTTCACTGGGACCAGGATCACTTTTGTCTTAAAAGCTTAGAGTTCAAACAGAAAATCTTTCCGAATTATGTTCAGCCATTATTGTTTTTGTTTCCATGCGCGAAAACTAGTAATGTCTTCTGACTGGTCGAAGAAATCTTCGGTATTCTCACTCTCTCTCGTCGCCGAATAATGGACGACTGACTTGTCCAGGAAGCAGAACTGCG
This sequence comes from Conus betulinus, assembly GCA_016801955.1. Lineage (NCBI taxonomy): Eukaryota > Metazoa > Mollusca > Gastropoda > Neogastropoda > Conidae > Conus > Conus betulinus. The sequence continues at coordinate 54,319 of JADBJO010008572.1, forward strand.
TGAGCATGCTTGGAGTCTCCCAGGGGTCAGGACGATTTTATCAGCTGAAGTCAAGAATATCACATTGCTGTGGTATTGTTTCTTAAATTTGGGCCCTTGGAACGCGGGGAAAATAGCTAGCATTTGGTTTTGCTACTCACACCTTCAGGTTAATTTTAAAGGTACTCGGCCACGGGTTTGTGACAAGACAAATGTGTTTGGAGTTGACAGTGTTTTGTCCTGACAGAAAGCCTTTCAAAACCGATGGACATGTCAATACGAAGAGGCGATTATCAGTTAAAAGGGTAGCTGATAAAATGGTGATGGTACGGGTCGTAGGTAGTAGCTGGCTGCAGAGTTATAAAAGATCCGACTGTTCAGTGGGAGGGGTTCACTGAAAATGTTTCAAAGATATCTTGAGCTCACAAGAGAACAAAATCCTAAACTTCGCTTTCACGCTTTTGTTACTTCGTAAACGTTGCTTCTAGATATGACATCTTCATTATCATTCCAAATGTTAACATCAAAACCGTTATCATCAAATCATCGATTTCGTCACCATCGTCATCGATATTGTCATTCATCGTTATCGTCGTTGTGATTACCATCAGTGTCATAATTCATCGTGATCATTGGCATCATCACCGTCATCTTTTGTTGTTGTTGTTGTTGTTGTTGTTGTTGTTGTTGTTGTTGTTGTTGTTGTTGTCGTTGTTGTTGTTATATTTTGTCGATTTCGTCGTCCTTGAGATTGTCATAACCCCGACAAGTATCACTGATAAAAATGCCTGAAAAAACACTCACACACACACACACACACACACACACACACACACACACACACACACACACACACACACACACACAAAAAACCCACTGCGTTTCCCAATCGAATAGCCTGATGTTGAAGGTAGTATATGAAGCTAGCACCCAGTTAATTTGTACTAGTTGGAGATTCACACCAGTACAGGCTATGTGGGTAATATTATTGCTAGTGAAAGGGCAAAGGACCGTAAACACAGTCCTTTAGTTGTCTTCCTGCAGGTATGTCTTTTTTCACCCGATTTACCCGCTCTCTTGGACAGTAGCATGCTGAATTGTGCGTGAACGGTTCGAACTGTGGACCCACTTGCACGTGCATCGTGTGCGGACCCTGCCGCCTCGGGTTTGTTAATAAACTGGTTTAGAAATGAAAAGTGTTTCGTCATTTTCCTGGATGTTGTCTTCAGCTCTGAACAGCATTTGTTAAGCAAATCAATACGACTCCGGTTCACGTCCTGAGAGTAAGGTCTGGAATGATACTGTAGTCAGTCCGTCGGTCTGGCAGTATTTTGTTCATTTTTGTCATTATTCTTTCATCATTTCTGAAAATCGAAAATGACCCTTGTTTTTTTGTATTAATAGCGTAGCTTCGCGTTTCTGAGTGTGACTAAGGCTAGCTCACATTAGTTAGACTAAGCGAGTACAATGGCATTCACAACTAGTAAGCGTAATTGGGTATATTCACTATTATTCGTTACATATTAAAGCATTAATGCATAAGCTGGACAAATAGTAGCATCTCGTTTTTTTTTTTATGGATGTCTTTGCTTTCGCCTTTCTTGCTTCATCTTCAGATTTTTCAAAATGGGGCGACTGATGGCGGAGAACGAAGCAAAATTTAGGAAGAGTGGGGGTTAGTTGCCGCCAAGGACATTGATAAACAAAGCACAGGATAAAAACACGATGACAAACAAGGCACAGGACAAAACACGATGCATTTCAACCTCTTGGGTCTTCTTCAAGCAAAAAAAAAAAAAAAAAAAAAAATCACATTTAACATTTAGGACAGTACAAAGAACGAAGAGAGACTTATCTGTTGTCCATGTGGTGTGCTGTGAAGAATGACCGCCAGAAGGGTAACCAAATCATAGAATGGCCGCCAGAAGGGTAAGCAAATTATTCCCACACCGCATTCAGTGTCAGCTTGTTCAGGGTCCACTCTGTATGCAGAAGGGACCCTGACCGGCTGAGAGAGTCTGCCAGGATATTGCGTGTCCCCGCTATGTCCGCGCCTTCTGGCGGCCCATTCTTCACAGCACACCACATGGACATCAGGTAAGTCTCTCTTCGTTCTTTGCTTGTACTGTCCTAAATGTTAAATGTGATTTTTTTTTTTGCTTGAAGAAGACCCAAGAGGTCGAAATGCATCGTGTCTTGTCCTGTGCTTTTTTGTCAATGTCCTGGGCGGCAATTAACGCCCACTCTTTCTAAATTTTCTTTTTTTTTCAGATTTTTCGTTCACTTTCTCATTTTTTTCCCATTTCTGCAGCCTTTCCTTCCAATCCCAGTTTTCTTATCTTGTCTTTCAAGATGGGGAATGTCAAACGAGGCAGGGAACAGCAAAACAGTAAATCACGAGCCAGCAGGGTAACGCTCGCTCCCATAATGGAATGAGACATAGGCGTGGAATTGTTTCATCGTGGAAGCCAGAGTTACCGTACTTTGTTCGTCATATTCAGTAGGGGGCCAGGTGGCCAGCCTTCTCAGAAGTGCACAACGTAAGGCGGAGCTGACTTCCCGGGACTTGGACCGCCCGACATCAGGCTGCAGAGTTGCCACGGGAGCCGAACCACCAACGCACAGCTGTAGTGGCACCCCGGACTTCGTAGCGCTGACGACAGACTGCAGCGCGTACATGGGCTGGTAGGTGATTGTGGTGACGACGGCACCGGCGTTGTGGGCCTCTCCTTCCACCGGCTTGTTGCCCGCGGCGATGATGATGGCGTCGATGACCGACAGCCCGCTGCCGATGAGGGCGAGGTACAGGGCCCAGTCCCAGTGCCGGTGGACGCCGAGGAGTAGGGGGGGCGATGTACCGATTCACGCTGAGGGAGGGATCGCTCGTTTTCTCCAGTGTCAGCCCCACGTACATCATACAGCTGACAAAGCCCGCGGTCCCTGTAAGAGAGAGCATGGGGGGTAGAACAGGGTTGTGAAAGTGTTAATTTGCGGCAACCTTTAGAGGAGTAAGGCGCGCGCCGCGCGCGCGCGTGTGTGTGTATGTGTGCGTGTGTGTGTGTGTGTGTTGTGTGTGTGTGTGTGTGTGTGTGTGTGTGTGTGTGTGTGTGTGCGCACGCGTACATACATGCATGAGCGAGCGCACGCGCGGGGGGGTGTGTGTGTGTATGTGTGTGTGTGTGTGTGTGTGTGTGTGTGTGTGTGTGTGTGCGTGCGTGTGAGCGAGCGAGCGAGCAAGAGAGAGAGCGAGAGAGAGACAGAGAGAGAGAGAGAGAGACAGAGAGAGAGAGAGAGAGAGAGTAGAAAATCATTTTGTTCACAGCTTGAAGAAAAACTAAATGTAGTTCGAGAAATAAATAAACAAATAGATGACAAATGTATGAATAAAAATGAATGAATAAATAAATAAATGAAAATTAATTAAAAAAAAAAAAAATGAGAAGGAAGGTAACTACGAATGAAAACTCGTTTTAGGATAGAGTTCCTTCTTCATTCAGACCTGCATCACAAATCGGAACCAAAAGTGAGTGGATTCGTCCAAAAGACCTATTTATTGCTTAAGCACCATATTACATGACAATATTCACAGCAACAACATGACAAAAACATCAACACCATGTTACCTGGCAACAACATCCCACAACACGCTACCTGACAACAACATCCACACCACGTCACCTGACAACAACATCCACACCGTGCTACCTGACAACATCCACACATCATTTACCTAACAACAACATCCACAGCATGCTACCTAACAATAACATCCAAACCATGTTAGCTGACAACAACATCCACATCATTTACCTAACAACAACATCCACAGCATGCTACCTGACAATACCATCCACTCCATGTTACGTAACAACATTATCCACAACATGCTACCTGACAACACCATCCACACCACGTCACCTGACAACAACATCCACAGCATGCTATATGACCATGTTATTTGACAACACAACATTCACACCATGTTGCCTGACAACATCCATACCATGTTACCCGACAACATCCACACCATGTTTACCTGACAACAACATCCACACCATGTTACCAAACAACAACATCTATACCATGCTACCTGACAATAACATCAACACCATCTTACTTGCCAACAACATTCACACCATCTTACCTGACAATAACATCCACGCCATGTTACCTGACAAAAACATCCACAGCATGTTACCTGACAATAACATCCACGCCATGTTACCCGACAGTAACATCCACACCATTTTACCTGACTTTAACATCCACACCATGTTACCTGACATCATCCACACCATGTTACCTGACATCATTCACACCATGTTACCTGACAACAACACATCCACACCATGTAAGCTGACAACAACATCCACACCATGTTACTTGACAACAACATCCACACCATGTTACCTGTCAACATCCACACCATGTTACCTGACAACAACATCCACACCATGTAAGCTGACGACAACATCCACACCATGTTACTTGACAACAACATCCACACCATGTTACCTGACATCATCCACACCATGTTACCTGACATATCCACACCATGTTACCTGACACATCCACACCATGTTACCTGACAACATCCACACCATGTTACCTGACATCATCCACACCATGTTACCTGACATATCCACACCATGTTACCTGACATATCCACACCATGTTACCTGACAACATCCACAGCATGTAACCTGACGAAAAACATCCACACCATGTTACTTGACAACAACATCCACAGCATGTTACCTGACAACATCCACACCATGTTACCTGACATCATCCACACCGTGTTACCTGACATCATCCACACCATGTTACCTGACATATCCACACCATGTTACCTGACATCATCCACACCATGTTACCTGACATCATCCACACCATGTTACCTGACATCATCCACACCATGTTACGTGACAACAACATCCATAGCGTGTAACCTGACGACAACATCCACACCATGTTACTTTGACAACAACATCCACAACATGTTACCTGACAACATCCACACCATGTTACCCGACAATAACATCCACACCATGCCACCTGACAACATCACCCACAAACATGTTACTTGACAACAACATCCACACCATCTTACCTAACAACAACATCTATACCGTGCTACCTGACAATAACAACAGCACAATCTTACTCAGCAACAACATCCACAGCATGTTACCTGACAACAACATCCACAACATCTTACCTGACAATAACATCCACAGCATGTTACCTGACAACAACATCCACACAACGTTACCTGACACAAAAACATCCACAGCATGTTACCTGACAATAACATCAACACCATGTTACCTGACAACAACATCCACATAACGTTACCTGACAAAAACATCCACGGCATGTTACCTGACAATACATCCACGCCATGTTACCTGACAACAACGTCCACGCCATGTTACCTGACAATAACATCCACATCATGTTACCTGACATCATCCACACTATATTTCCTGACATCATCCACACCATGTAAGCTGACGACAACATCCACACCATGTTACTTGACAACAACATCCACACCATGCTACCTGACAACATCCACACCATGTTACCTGACAACATCCACACCATCTTACTTGACAACAACATCCACACCATGTTACCTGACAACAACATCCACACCATGTTACTGAAAACAACATCCACACCATGTTACTGACAACAACATCCACACCATGTTACTGACAACAACATCTACACCATGTTACTGACAAAAACATGCATACCATTGTTACTGACCGCTACATCCCACCTTGTTACCTGACAACAACAACACCACCATGTTAATTGACAACATCCACACCGTATTACTTGACATCATCCACATCATGTTATCTGACAACATCCACACCATGTTACTTGACAACAACATCCACACCATGTTACCCGGCAACAAATATCCACACCATGTTATCCGATACCGACAACCACACTATGGTATCTGACAACATCATCCACAGCCTGTTACTTGACAACACCCACACCATGTTACCTGATAACAACATCCACACCATGTTACTTGACAACATCATCCCACAGCTTACTACCTGACAACATTATGGACACCATGTTATCTGACAACAACATCCACACCGTGTTACCTTACAACAACATCCACAGCATGCTACCTGACAACATTATGGACACCATGTTATCTGACAACAACATCCACACCGTGTTACCTTACAACAACATCCACAGCATGCTACCTGACAACATCATCAGACCATGTTATGCAACAACAACACCCACAGCTTGTTTTTACTGACAACGTCATCCACACCATGTTACCTGACAATAACATCCACACCATTCTAACTGACAACAACATCCACACCATGCTACCTGACAACATCACCCACACCATGCTACCTGACAATAACATTCACGGTATATTACCTGACAACAACATCCACACCATGTTACCTAACAACAGCATCCACACCATGTTACCTGACAGCAACATCCACACCATATTACCTGACAATAAGATCCACAGTATGTTACCTGACAACATCATCCACACCATGTTACCAGACAATAACATCCACAGCATGTTGCCTGACAACAATATCCACACCATGTTAGTTGACAAACATCATCCACAGCATGCTACGACAACAACATCCACACCATGTTACTGACAACAACATCCACACCATGTTACTGACAACAATATCCACAACATGTTACCTGATAGGAACATCCATACCATGTTACCTGACAATAACATCCACACCATGTTACTTGACAACACACATCCACACCATGTTACTTGACAACAACATCATCCACAGCATGCTACCTGACAACATCATCCACACTATGTTACCTGGCAACAACATTCACAGCATGTTACCTGACAAGAACATTCACACCATGTTTCCTGACAACAACATCTACGCTACGTTATACGACAAACATCATCCATATTATGTTACCTGACAACAACATCCACACCATGTTACCTAACAACAACATCCACAACATGATACCTGACAACAACATTCACAGCATGTTACCTAACAACAACATCCACACTATGTTATAGATAACAACATCATCACCTTGTTACTTGACAACAGCACCCACATTATGTTACCTGACAACAACATCCACACCATGTTACTTGACAACAACATCCACAGCATGCTACCTGACAACAACATCCACACCATGTTACTTGACAACAACATCCACACCATGTCACCAGACACTACCTACACCATATCGCTGGCATAATTGTCCATGCTATATGACCTGATATAGACATCCATACTATATTACCTGACATCTTTTTACCGATGAAAATTGTCCATGCTATGCATATGTAAACTGACAGCAACATTCACACTGCATTACCTGACATTATCCTCGCAACATTATGCCTGACATTGTCCACACCATATTTCTGACCAATTGTCCATGCTGTTTGACCTGAAAACAACATTTTACGCCATATTACTCCACCATTACCTGACAACGACATCCACACCATATTACTCCACCATTACCTGACAACGACATCCACACCATAGCATCCTGGTATGGTTGGCCTGGACTTCCAGGACTGACCCTTAGGACTGCCAAAGGCGCGCAGCAACACTAAATTACAAAACAACAACAACAACAAACAACAACAACAGGAAAAACAACCACAGCAACACCGTGAACTATAGTACACACTCTTCCTTACCTAGCAGGGCTCTTACCATCTCTGACTGTGTTTCGAGCACTGAGGAAGGAACGGCTGCAGTAAGCAACTACAACAACAACAGCAGCAGCAGCAGCCAGCAGCAGCAGCAGCAGCAGCAGCAACAACAACAACAACAACAGCATCGTCACCACCTTACCTGACAGGGCGACAACGATCTCAACGACCCTGGTCCGGGGTCCAGGGAATGTCCGGCAGCAGTTGGTGGCCAGGGGTGTATAGACAGGCGATGACCAGTCCAGACAGGCAGGTCCATGTCATCGCCCGCACGACATGGAACCAGAAGGCTAAGGCCAGCATAGGAAAAAAAATCGTTATCTACATTCATCCGAAAAACAAACAAACAAACAAAAAAAACAAACAAAAAATCGGTCACTATGGGAAAGCATTGCCTTCAAGCAAACAACAACATAATCATCATCTACCTCCAACCACATGAAATTATAAAAAAAAAAAATGATCCTCTGTCACCACCAAAAACAGACAGACAGACAAACAACTCGGTGTCTACTACCGATCACTGAAACCCGTTTATAGTCTCTCACCAGGAAAAAAAAGGACAAAATCCTATAATGCTTACCACTTGTCACGAGACAATCTCTCAAGCAAACAAATAAACAGACAAGCAAATAATCGCATAAACGTACACACACACACACACACACACACACACACACACACACACACACACACACACACTCTCTCTCTCTCTCTCTCTCTCTCTCTCTCTCTCTCTCACACACACACACACACACACACACACACACACACACACTGCGCTTGGTGGATGTGTCAAGACGTGTTGCAGCGTTGCTCTATGTTTGAGTTAAATTAGGCGAAGTTCGATCAAGGTGATTGTGTTGAATTTTTTTTTGTGTGACTGTTGTGTGTTGCATCTGTGCACTAGGGTGTGCACTCTGGTTGTTGCGCGAATGATCAGAAGGTCAGCAATTCACGAATTTATCATGACTATATATAATGAAGAAATCGGAATGAAGAAATCGGATTTTTCCGATTTGCTGAACTGTAAACAGTAATCATGTAATGTTCTCCACGTTGGATCAAAGGTGACCCAGCGTTGCTTTTTGTGTGCACGTGCAACAGGTTCGTGAGCTTCCAACAGTGTTCTCTCTTCCTCTCTTTAAAAAAAAAAATAAAGGAAAACAAAAGAAATCGGTCTACCACAGGCGCCAAAAGAAAAACACCCAACTTCTTTCCTCGTCAGCTTGGTTTTACAGATCATATAACGAGCGTCATGTCTTACAAATGTAAAGTAAATATGCTGGCCCATGGGTTTGTGTGTAACACTTTGAAATGGAAAGAACTGGAAAGAACTTCAAGAACATGATCAATTCCAAAATATGGAACAATCATCGATGATTAGAGAAAGTAAACTTCAGCCGACGTTAGATTCCCGAAAAAAAAAAAAAAAGAAGTTTCCTTGCTCAGAAAAAGAATTGACAGTATGAAGAAACTTTTTATTTTATCGATATTCTGCGATTGTAGAAAATTCAGTAAGATTTGAAAGAATCGACTTTGATAATGAAGACAAAATTCTTTCTCTTCCAACATGGATTTGTTACCCCATTCCCACATGTCTCAGTGAATCAGTGGTTCGATTATTCGTCCATGATTCCAAGAGGATAACATTGACTTTGTACTTTACCAGAAATGGGTCAGGCAATTTTTCTCTGCCAGGGAACTGATTGTTGGCAGTGGAGTCAAGAAGAATGCGAAGTACTCAAAGACTTGGTGTCAGTTTATTGTCAGTCTGAAGACTTACCATCTTTACTGTGTGGACTGATTCGACATCCTGTTTCCTTCTTATAAGAGGTGTTTGACATTATTCGCCCGTTTCAGCACCCGAAGATTTACTTATTCCACTCACCCCCGGGTCATATCCGGAAATTGAGAGCAGAAATGAAACAAAAAGAGACCTTGATTCTGCTGATGTTTATGTAAAAAAGCAGTGAAAACTCAGAGACAGAACAAACAGAAGTCAAAACGACAAGTAGTCCCTTGGCTCACACAGAAACCAAGCAGTCAACACCAACAGTTCCTCACAGTGAGTTTTTCCACAAAGGAAGTGAATCAAGTACGCAATTATGTTACTTCAAATTAAAAATAAAAGTGCGAGACGCTGGAAGTCAAGCAAATATGATAGAAGGCAAATACTTTTCCCTAAACGATTGTATGACATCACCCATCAAAAGCTCCAAAGACTAGAAGACAATCAGAACCTGTTGGTAGTTGAGTTACGTCATTTTCAAAATATATTGATCTCCCATCTAGAAGACGTCAAAACATCTATAAATAAAAAAAAGAAATTAAGCATCATATCACCCAAAAAACTGAAAATCTTCTTCAAACAATAGAGGTTGTAAAGAAACATATTTCCAAGTCAGAAAGCCAGATAATAACTCTAAGCAAAGAAAACCATTCCTTGAAAACACAAATAGGAACTCTTCAGTCAAAAAAATTAAAGTTTATGATGGACAAAGGCCAAACTCAACGACTTCAACTCAATATGAAGTGCAGCATCCCCAACCAGCTGAAACAAGGAGAGAATTAACTCTGTCATTGAAGATCCTCCAAATCAAACCGGTGACAAACACACACTCGCAAGTGAATCAGCAAGTTAGCGCCGTAATTCATTCAAAGAGAATATCAGAAGACAGCGTATCCCTGAAACAAAACAGTCTAGAAACACACATATCACTAACAACTCCTGTGTCAGCTCAAAATCGGTTTGAAATTTTAGAGGAAGAAAAGTGTACGTCTGAAAAACAGGAAAGTGTTGATGCAGGACATGTAGTGCTGATGCTGGAGATGACAATGCTTCCCAACAGTTTGCAAAATCAAATACCCACGCGACAGAGATCCCCTTCGCAGGTGTTTTAAACGAAATTAAGATTCCTGACAAACATTTCTTCAGTCTTCATCGGTGACTCTGTTTTAAGGTATACTGATCCAAGACGGCTGGGAACTGAAGAAGATCGTGTGTTTAAACTGTGTGCATTTCTGCATGATCCAGTGGCTTCATTCATTGCTCTTTATGCTCGCCCATGTGCAACACATGATTTTTCATGTAGGGTCAACGATTTGTCCGGCTGGCCCAGTATCTGCTAAACAGTGGACAGAACTGTTTACTCTGTGCAAAAGATCTTTTCCGTCAGCCTGTATCACGTTCAGTTCTATCATTCCAGCACGGGGACGCCATGTTCTGAACAATGCGATCTCCCCCTCCAACAGATCCCTGCACTCAGCCAGTAATACATCTCAGATTGATTTGATTGATAATCATGACACTTTTATTACAAAAAATGGCTCTCCAAGTCTCGCTTTATACAAAGACCCTGTCCATCTTAGTCTGAAGGGAACCGCAAAGCTCGCTGTTAACTTTATGAAGTACTTGCCACGTTTCTTCCGTTACTACTCTGGTCAACACTCTGAAGGGGTTTTTCCACATCGAAGACAACGCAGAAGTAATCAGCAAGTTGGAGAGCTTTCAGATGCCTTCCACAACACACTACATAGTGGCAGGATGGACNAGAAACACACATATCACTAACAACTCCTGTGTCAGCTCAAAATCGGTTTGAAATTTTAGAGGAAGAAAAGTGTACGTCTGAAAAACAGGAAAGTGTTGATGCAGGACATGTAGTGCTGATGCTGGAGATGACAATGCTTCCCAACAGTTTGCAAAATCAAATACCCACGCGACAGAGATCCCCTTCGCAGGTGTGTTTTAAACGAAATTAAGATTCCTGACAACATTTCTTCAGTCTTCATCGGTGACTCTGTTTTAAGGTATACTGATCCAAGACGGCTGGGAACTGAAGAAGATCGTGTGTTTAAACTGTGCATTTCTGCATGATCCAGTGGCTTCATTCATTGCTCTTTATGCTCGCCCATGTGCAACACATGATTTTTCATGTAGGGTCAACGATTGTCCGGCTGGCCCAGTATCTGCTAAACAGTGGACAGAACTGTTTACTCTGTGCAAAAGATCTTTTCCGTCAGCCTGTATCACGTTCAGTTCTATCATTCCAGCACGGGGACGCCATGTTCTGAACAATGCGATCTCCCCCTCCAACAGATCCCTGCACTCAGCCAGTAATACATCTCAGATTGATTTGATTGATAATCATGACACTTTTATTACAAAAAATGGCTCTCCAAGTCTCGCTTTATACAAAGACCCTGTCCATCTTAGTCTGAAGGGAACCGCAAAGCTCGCTGTTAACTTTATGAAGTACTTGCCACGTTTCTTCCGTTACTACTCTGGTCAACACTCTGAAGGGGTTTTTCCACATCGAAGACAACGCAGAAGTAATCAGCAAGTTGGAGAGCTTTCAGATGCCTTCCACAACACACTACATAGTGGCAGGATGGACTCGCGTGCCGAACCGAGTCGACCCTCTGGGTCATAGTAGCAACATTCCTGGCGTCCCATCCATCACTTCCATGGCCCACTATCCCCTGCTGCCATCCCGGAGAGATGGTGGACCATTCAACGACAGGCTGTATCCAGTTCATCCTGAGGGTCCTGTTCCTGTACGTCCTGCTTCTGCACTGCAGCAGTTGGACGCCATGGACCAGACCCGTTCAGCCTTCCTTCCACAGACTCCCCCAGGACAGAGGCAATTTGTCTGTCCAGGAAACCCATGGTGTCCCTTTTCCTTTGTGCTCCAACCCACCCCATTACCCAATCCAAGGACCTTGGTACCCCTCTACGTCACACCCATACCCCTCTTCCCTGTATCCACCTTCAGTCATGGGTGACCACACTCATACAGCTACCCCAAACCATCAGTGGTTACTCCATGACCTGCGTGTAGTTGTGCCACTCCCCAATACCTGGTATCCTGAAGGTTTAGCGACACAACCCGGACAATACGCCCTTCAGCTGATGAATATGGCATCACAGCTTTTCCACCAACAGAGACCTCTGTAACTGAGTGCGTGTATTCACATGTGCGCTATGGCGCGCGCGTTTGTGTGTGTGTGTGTGTGTGTGTGTGTGGAGGGGGGGGGGGGGGGGAGAGGGAGTGGGGAGAGGGGGGGAGCGGGAGGGGGGGGGGGAGTGCGTGTGTACATACGTGTGTGCGTACGTAGCTGCGCGCACCTATAACGTCTTTTTTGATTGGAGTCAAAATCGTTTTTTCCCATGACAACGACAGCAATATATCAAATCTGAACGTTGGTATGGTGAACGTATGTGTTTTGATTTCGGACTGGGAACTTGTAGTGACTTCTGCCTGGTGACTAATTTTGGACCCTTGAATATAGAATTTGGCGGACGGCGATAATTTCTGTTGTTGTACAGATCTGTTTCGAGCGCTGGCTCTCCTCAGGATGGTTTTTTGGGTCGCCTACTGCCGGTGTTATATGGCCTAATGTCACTGTTTGCACGTGCGGATTGGCTGCACGTGTTTGTTCGGTTTTCAGGTTGTTTACAGTTCAGGGTGCGTTTGCTGACAACGATTTCCATTTGTGCCTGCAGTTGTTTACTATTTCTACTTTTAGTATTTAGGGTTGCTAAGTATGGTTTGCATAGTATTAACCATTTTTTCTGTTGAACATAGGTTGCATCTTTTTGAAATGTTATTGTATGGTGATGCCCTTTTTTATGATTTTCTGGGATATGTTATAGTTTATTTTTTTTGTCTTTAAGTCTCCAAATATATTTGCTCAGTTCTGTTTGGTTTTTGTATTTTTCTTTGTGTGAATGACTGTTTATGATTTGCATATCTGGTTTTGAAGTGATTTTCAGTGATCCCTATGTATGTTTCTTTTTCATTTTCTGATGTCACAGTAGCTTGGTATACAATGTTGTTATAGAGGCATTTGTTGCTTAAGGAACACTGTTCTTTTTTTAGTACAATTGCAGGATTTCCTTTTCTTCACCCTTCTTTTGCTGTGTTGCTTTTCATTTTGTTGGATGAATCAATTATATTTTTTAAGGTTAGGCATGCATGAATATGATAGTTTTGATGGTGTTCTTGTTGAATATTTTGGACAATTTGTGTTCTTTTGGGAAGGATGCTGTCAAAATTTTGAAAAATTCTTTCCCTACGTTTGTTTTTTACTCATCCATCATATGGAGGGGTTGTACCATGTGATTTTCCTTTTCCTGCTTTTTTGTTTTTGTTCATGTGTTGTTATCTGGGGTTGTATTGTAGTTTGTAGCTGTAACCACTTTTTTGCAATGCCTCTTGGTATTCTGCTGCTGTTGTTGAATACTCTTTCATTATGTGACAGATTAGATAATCTCTTGTTTATATGCATTGGGTATGGTTTTTAGTAGTATAGATGGTGGGTGGGTTGCTATTGATGTTTACATAAATGGGTGTGTCATTAGGTTTCTTGTATGGTTTATATATGTGGTTGTTGAGGTCAAGTGTTATGTCTAAGTAGTTCACTACCCTTTTTGTTTGCTTCGATGGTGATTTTTAAGTTATGGTTTTGGAAAATTTTTGCATATAGTTCTTTTTTTTCTTGTTTTCGATGGTTCTTGGATTGTTGTTTAGCGCGGCGAGGCCGTCGTCTCTGTACAGTCCGACTTTGCTTTCCGAGTTTTTTTTGGATGTTGGATAGCATAAACAGTCCGACCAGTTCGCATGTTTCGGCACCGTCGTACGATCCCATGGTCACATCAAAATGTTGATTTTTTTTTATTCGTTTTCTTGATCCATGTTTCATTTCTGCTGTAGAGTAAAGTTTTCTTGGTGTGAAGAATGATTTCCATTTCTGACCCCTGTTATGTCTGTGTGTTTATTAGCAAATTTCAGAGCTTTAGTGAGTAGCTCTTCATCTATGGGATGGGTAGAAGTCTACTATGTCGAATGTGATGAATACTGTGTTTCTGTTTGTTAAGATTTTTGAACCATTGGATAACTTCATATGTGTTCTTCCAGAGGTTGTATTCAGTGTTTTGATTTTATGTTTTTTTATGGCTTTTTTCTAAGATTTTCTTACTTATTTTGCCCAGTTCAGATTTTAGATGGGTTTATTAGTCTACTACATGTTGGGTTTGTTGTGGAAATTGGGTTTATGGTCTTTAAGGGTTATGAAGGCTTCTTTTATTGCTGTTGTTTCCACCCCTGTCACCTAGATCCATGTGGTGTACGAGTTCTTTTTTTTTTTTTTTCGGATGTTGTTGTGTATGGTTTTATCAGCTTTTTTGTAGTTTTTCTGAATGTTTTTATCAAGAAGTTGTGAGTACTCATTTGGTTCCATTTTGTAGTAATTACTGGTTTTGTCAGCCTTCACGAATATTTTTTTTTGTCATTTTGTATTTGTTTTATTTCATTTTTTAATGATGTTTCGAAATCGTTGTTTGATTTTTTGAATTCTATGTTGGCTATCATTCTTTTCATTTTATCCTCAAAAGATTTCATTTCATCTATGGCCGGTGGAGATCGCCAAGATTTGAAGCCATATGTGTTTTTGTCCTCTTTTTTTTTTGCATTCAGGGTTCAGGAAAAAAAACGCTTTCCATCTCATGTTTCGTACGAATTTTTCAGTTTGCTCTATTAATCTTTTTAAGTAGAACTGCGGGTTGGAGAATGGTATTTTTTGTTGTTGATTGTCTGATGGTTTTGGGTCGCCTACTGCCGGTGTTATATGGCCTAATGTCACTGTTTGCACGTGCGGATTGGCTGCACGT
This sequence comes from Conus betulinus, assembly GCA_016801955.1. NCBI lineage: Eukaryota > Metazoa > Mollusca > Gastropoda > Neogastropoda > Conidae > Conus > Conus betulinus. The sequence goes on from JADBJO010008572.1 coordinate 69,723, forward strand.
GTTGTTCGGTTTTCAGGTTGTTTACAGTTCAGGGTGCGTTTGCTGACAACGATTTCCATTTGTGCCTGCAGTTGTTTTACTATTTCTACTTTTAGTATTTAGGGTTGCTAAGTATGGTTTGCATAGTATTAACCATTTTTCTGTTGAACATAGGTTGCATCTTTTTGAAATGTTATTGTATGGTGATGCCCTTTTTTATGATTTTCCAGGATATGTTATAGTTTATTTTTTTGTCTTTAAGTCTCCAAATATATTTGCTCATTCTGTTTGGTTTTTTGTATTTTTCTTTGTTGAATGTTGTTATCTGGGTTTGTATTGTAGTTTGCAGCTGTAACCACTTTTTTTTGCAATGCCTCTTGGTATTCTGCTGCTGCGTTGTTGAATACTCTTTCATTATGTGACAGATTAGATAATCTCTTGTTATGCCATTGGTGTATGGTTTTTAGTATAGATGGTGGGTGGTTGCTACTGATGTTTACATAAATGGGTGTGTCATTAGGTTTCTTGTATGGTTTTATATATGTGGTTGTTGAGGTCAAGTGTTATGTCTAAAAAAAAAAAGAACTATGCAAAATTTCCCAAAACCATAACTTAAAAAAAATCACCATCGAAGCAAACAAAAAGGTAGTGAACTACTACATAGACATAACACTTGACCTCAACAACCACATATATAAACCATATAAAAGAAACCTAATGACACACCCATTTATGTAAACATCAGTAGCAACCACCCACCATCTGTACTAAAAAGCATACACCATGGCATAAACAAGAGATTATCTAATCTGTCACATAATGAAAGAGTATTCAACAACGCAGCAGCAGAATACCAAGAGGCATTGCAAAAAAGTGGTTACAGCTACAAACTACAATACAAACCAGATAACAACATGAACAAAAAACAAAAAAGCAGGAAAAGGAAAATCACATGGTACAACCCTCCATATGATGGACGAGTAAAAACAAACGTAGGGAAAGAATTTTTTTCAAACTTTTGACAGCATCCTCCCAAAAGAAACACAAATCGTCCAAAATATTCAACAAGAACACCATCAAACTATCATATTCATGCATGCCTAACCTTAAAAAACATGATTGATTCATCCAACAAAATGAAAAGCAACACAGCAAAGAAGGGTGAAGAAAGGAAATCCTGCAATTGTACTAAAAAGAACAGTGTCCCTTAAGCAACAAATGCCTCTATAACAACATTGTATACCAAGCTACTGTGACATCAGAAAATGAAAAAGAAACATACATAGGGATCACTGAAAATCACTTCAAAAATGCAAATCATAAACAGTCATTCAAACAAAGAAAAATACAAAAACCAAACAGAACTGAGCAAATATATTTGGAGACTTAAAGACAAAAAAAAAAAAAAAAAAAAAAAAAAAAAAAAACCCAAACTATAACATATCCCAGAAAATCATAAAAAGGGCATCACCATACAATAACATTTCAAAAGATGCAACCTATGTTCAACAGAAAAATGGTTAATACTATGCAAACCATACTTAGCAACCCTAAATACTAAAGTAGAAATAGTAAACAACTGCAGGCACAAATGGAAATCGTTGTCAGCAAACGCACCCTGAACTGTAAACAACCTGAAAACCGAACAACACGTGCAGCCAATCTGCACGTGCAAATAGTGACATTAGGCCATATAATACCGGCAGTAGGCGACCCAAAACCATCCTGAGGAGAGCCAGCGCTCTCGAACAGATCTGTTGGTTAAGCACTTTAAGAATTTTACTATTTTACTAGGCATTTTATCGGCATTCTTGATATATATATATATATATATATATATATATATATATATATATATCCTATTGAGTGTGTGCTTGTATGAATGTTAGAGATTACGTTGTAAAGAATCTCTTTTTCAGTTTTTTTTCATTGAACTCAATTGCTGTTGCAGTATAGAAGATACAGTGGGTGCAGTGTGTATCTAGGAACGCTGAAGCCGGTGTTCACTTACCCGAACAATTTGCCTTTTTTTTTTTTTGCTCTTTTGCTCTTTGAGCTTTTTTTTTTTTTATAACTTAGATATACATTGCATTACTTGTTATATATAGATTCTAAAATTGAGAAAACATTTCTAGACTTATTGAAGATATTCCCAAATGATTTGCAACATGTCTTTAAGATTAGATACATGGCCAATAAAACAAGGACTTTGAATAGGCTACTTGAACATTAACAATGCCACAAATAAAAAAGACGATATTGCAACTATTCTTCACAACGGTGGTAACAATTTTCAATTATTTTTGTTTCGCAGAATCCCGTTTGTCATGACAAATAACTGATGCTGATATGAACATGCCAGGACACCAGAGATAATTCGACTAGATCCACATAAATCCAAAACCACAGGCATACGGTTGCATCTTGAATCTTCGTTAACCTACAAGAAAAAAAAAGAAGAAGAATCTTGAAAATTATGACATTGAATCTGTATGGACTGAAATCAGCATGAAAAACAGTAAACCACTAATTATAGGATTTTTATACAGAAATCCATCAGAAACTACAGACTGGCAAGATAAATTTAGTGTCCTTATGGATGAAGTAACAATGTTAAGTTGTGAAACTATCATTTTGGGAGATTTGAATATAGATTTAACGAAAGCCAAACCAAATGGCATCAAAACTACACTTTTCGTGGCCTAGAACAACTTACTGACAAACCAACCAGTGTAAGTGAACATTCAAGTGCCTTAACTGATCACATTTACAAAAACACAAAGCAACCTATTATTGAATTATGTGCTCCACCATGCGGATGAAGTGACCACAGTCCCGTCTGTCTTACTCGGTACAAAACCTGTGTTGAAATTCCAAAGGTAGGGCATAAGATTATGTATCATAGAAGCTTTAGAAACTTTAAAGAAGAAGATTTCCTTTCAGACCTTGCCACAGCACAGATGGATTATATATATCAAATAAGAGATCCTGATGAAGCAACTGAAATTTGGATCAATAAATTTACTTCTGTATATAACAAACATGCTCCAATCATAAGAAAAGAGTCAAAGAAGAAACAAAACCATCGTGGATAACAAAAGAAATTGATATAGAAATTAATAAAAGAAATTATTTAAACAATTTCGGAACAAGTAAAGAATTTCGAAAACAAAGAAATAAGCTATACTCAATGAAACGAAAATCTAAACAAAGAAATTATTTAAACAATTTCGGAACAAGTAAAGAATTTTGAAAAAAAAAAATAAGCTAAACTCAATGAAACGAAAATCTAAACGCAATTACTTCCAAAAGATGTTAATTTCTACAAAGGATTCACGTCAGATCTGGAAAGCTATCAACATGTTGAATAATAAACAGATATCAAGAAGTCAGCAGATTCTTACAGACATATTTGCAAATCAGTTAAACAACCATCTTGCAAACATCAAAGATAAAGTCATATTACATGACAGATCCAATGAAAATGATCTCAGCCACTGAAAACATTACCTTGATCCAAAGAACATTTGCTTTCCTTTTACTCTCCAACCAATGACTGTTACGGGTGTCAGTAAAAAGTTTCTCGTCTTTAAAACAATCTGGTGCACGCGATTTAGACGGTTTAGATGTAAACATACTAAAAGTTTCATGCCCTGTGATCTCTGACACGCTAACTTGTTTATTATACAATTTGTGCATAGAGAAACAAGCGTTTCCTTTTAAAATTTACGGAAGCTAAAGTTATCCCTCTCCATGAATCAGGGTGATATATCAAATCCATCAAATCATCGACTTGCTCCTATTTTATCTGCTTTATCTAAGCCTATTGAAAAGCACCTGCAAAAGTCCCTCTATTCTTACCTTGCTAAAAATAATTTACTCAATGAAGATCAATCTGGTTTCCGTGAAAATTATTCCTGTCATACAGCCCTCATACAGCTCATTGACAGCCTTATATGCAGTATAAATGAAAATAATTTACTGATATTTTTTTTTTATAGACTTTGAGGAAGCATTTGATGCTATAAATCCTCTCCTACTGCACAAATTAGGACTGTATAAATTGACTCCAGAATTTCTAAATCTCATGTCTTCTGTTCTATGTGATAGGAAACTAGCAGTAACAGTTAACAACAAAATGTCAAACTTTTTGCCTGTCAAATACGGAGTACCACAAGGCTCTGTATTAGGTCCTCTTCTGTTTTCTATCTATATTAATGATTACCTTTTTTATGTTAAATGTAAATGCGAAATGTTTGCCGACGATACATCTTTCCATTACAGTGATTCAGACACCCACAGACTAGCAAATAAACTACAAGATGATATTCATAGACTTATTGAACGGACCCAACTGAATCGAATGTCCTTAAATGCAAAACAAGACCAAATGTATGTATGTATGTGGTCAACAACAAAAACGGCAAAGAATGGAGTCAAAATTTCAGCCATTGTTTTTATCTGACAAACAAATTGAAGAAGTAGATTCACATAAAATGCTAAGTGTAATAATTGATAAGGATCTATCGTGGACCGACCACACGAAGTCACTGGGAAAACGTCTTTCAAAAAAACTACTTCAGCTAGCCAAGATTAAGAATTTCCTTGATACCCGTTTCTCGTAAGCTTTTTTCTTCTGATCAAATTGATTATGCATCGACATTATGGGACAGCTGCAGTGAAACCAACTTAAAAACGATCCATCGAATGTACAACAGAGCACTATAATTAGTATTGTTAACATCAAGCACTCTGACCACAGAAAATTATTTTTAAAAAAGCTTAAAAAGCTTTCCACAACAGAATTTTGTTCAATAAGGCAGTATGTATCCATAATGTGATATACGGCAATGCTCCTAAAAAGATAAATGACACATTTAAAACTAACATCCATAAACACAATCATTTGTTGTTTTCCTAAACCAAGAAATAATCTTTATAAATCTAGCTTTTTATACTCTGGTGGAAAAGAATGGAACAAGTTACCAACACGCTTTAAAAGGTATAAAAAAATAAAATCCAGTTTAAAAATAATCTGAAAAGGCATCTCATGAACGTTTCATAACTTATATATTTTTGCCAACCCTTTGAAATAAACGTTTTATGATTTTACATAGTGTATGCACGTGTATATGTATATCTATGTACATGCTCGTGCATGAGTGTGTGTGTGTGCCTCAAAGGAATGGATATGTCAGTGTCGACAGTATTCTTGGAGTATACATGCCGTGCACAATTTGTGAAGAGACAATGTACATATTGTACATAACCAATCTCTCTCTCTCTCTCTCTCTCTCTC
>JADBJO010008572.1:80000-85000 GCA_016801955.1 Conus betulinus
CATCAACATCCGTCCTAACAGTTCACTGGTCACAAAACATTTCAACCAACCCAACCACACACTCAAACACATGAAGGTCGTTGTGTGTTGGAAAAGGTCTATGGCCACACCCTCAGGTTAAGACTGACAAGAGAGACATTCTGGATCAGGAAATTAAAAACTCTGACCCCACATGGACTCAACACCATCGAGGACGTCAACTACTGAGACAGCGATGGACAGTCTGCCTGTTTAGTTTGGGGGGGTGTGTGTGTGTGTGTGTGTGTGTGTGTGTGCTTGTGTGTGTGTGTGTGTGTATAAAAAAAAAGGGGGGGGGAGGATGGGGGTGGAGGTGGGGGTGGGGGGTGTCGGGGGTGGGGAGTGGGGGTAGGGGGTGGGATGGGGTGTGTGTGGGGGGGGGGGGAGTGTGGGGTGTGTATGGGGGGTGGGATGGGGGTGTGTGGGGGGGGGGGGGGCGGGGGGGGGGGGGGGGGGGGGGGGGAGAGAGCGTGATCAATTGGATCCAAGTTCTGTCGTAATCTTGTTTTCTCTAGATTTTTGCTCAGCTGAAATGTTTTCCTTGTGTAACATGGCCTGTGATTTTTTTCGATCTCTTAACCCATGACGTAGTTTCAGCTATGACTATCAATCTGCATGGCAGGATAAATTTCGTCATTAAAGGTCCCACACTGAGGAAGAGGTCGCAAGACCTCGAAATATGTGGAAACGAAATCCAGCTTGGTGGTGTTTTTGTGATTTTTCTTTTTGTCTCTCTCTCTCTGTGTGTGTGTGTGTGTGTGTGTGTGTGTGTGTGTGTGTGTGTGTGTGTGTATGCACACACACACACACACACACACACACACACACACACACACACACACAACCCAAAACAATAGACTTACTACTTAAACATTCAATGTTCCGAGAACTCAAAAAACCCGTGAAGCCAACTGAGCTAACAGAACACTGTCTGCAGAGTTGACTGGAAACGGGGTAGGCTGGGTACACACACACACACACTTAGTCTACCTGGTCTACAGCCACACTGAACTGGGTAGCCCTGGCCACTATGACTTCCCGGTCATTCCGCATCTCCAGTCCTCCACTGTCACAGTGAACTGAACTTGATAACAGGCCGATCATTCCGGATCTTCCGTCCATAGCCACGCTGAACTGGATAACACCAGATACTGTGACATGCCGGTCACTCCGGATCTTCCGTCCATAGCCACGCTGAACTGGATAACACCAGATACTGTGACTTGCCGGTCACTCCGGATCTTCCGTCCATAGCCACGCTGAACTGGATAACACCAGATACTGTGACATGCCGGTCACTCCGGATCTTCCGTCCATAGCCACGCTGAACTGGATAACACCAGATACTGTGACATGCCGGTCACTCCGGATCTTCCGTCCATAGCCACGCTGAACTGGATAACACCAGATACTGTGACATGCCGGTCACTCCGGATCTTCCGTCCATAGCCACGCTGAACTGGATAACACCAGATACTGTGACATGCCGGTCACTCCGGATCTTCCGTCCATAGCCACGCTGAACTGGATAACACCAGATACTGTGACATGCCGGTCACTCCGGATCTTCCGTCCACAGCCACGCTGAACTGGATAACACCAAAATACTGTGACATACCGGTCACTCCGGATCTTCCGTCCATAGCCACGCTGAACTGGATAACACCAGATACTGTGACATGCCGGTCACTCCGGATCTTCCGTCCACAGCCACGCTGAACTGGATAACACCAAATACTGTGACATACCGGTCACTCCGGATCTTCCGTCCATAGCCACGCTGAACTGGATAACACCAGATACTGTGACATGCCGGTCACTCCGGATCTTCCGTCCACAGCCACGCTGAACTGGATAACACCAGATACTGTGACATGCCGGTCACTCCGGATCTTCCGTCCACAGCCACACCGAACTGGACCTTAGATACTGCGACATACCGGTCATTCCGATTTTTTTCCGCCCACTGCTTCTGAACTGCATAACAAACACTGTGACATTCCGGTCATTCCGGATCTTCCGTCCACATCCACACTGAACTGGATAACATAAGATACTGTGACATGCTGGTCGTTCCGGATTTTCCGTCCACTGCTACTGAACTGGATAACACGAACACTAGACATGCCGGTCGTTCCGGATCTTCCGTCCCGCAGCCACACTGACCTGGATACCACTGAGCACTGACATGTCAGTCCTTTTGGATCTCCCGTCCACTGCCACACTGAACTGGGTAGCACCGAACACTGACATTCCGAACATTCCGGATCTACGGTTCACAGGTACAATGAAATCGCCAACACCAAAGACTGTCGACATGTCACGGACTCACCATCGGCCTGGAAGAGGAGGACTCGAACCTAGGGTCAGCAGGACAGCAAAGACTGAACAATGGCAACACAGGAGATCCTGTTTCATGACAGTCAGCGAAGAGGATGAAAAAGTTCCCTGTTTAGTTTCACCATTGAATCGCTAAAAACAACTGTGTATTTATTTCATTATTTCGTTAGCTTTTACAAAACTGCGAGTTCTTTTTCGTTTTTTTTTTCTTTCCTCCTTCCTTCCTCCTCTTCTTCCTTTCTACCTTTCTTCCTTCCTTCCTTTTTTTTACTCTGTCTGTCTTTCCCTCCCTTTTTCTCGCATTCTCTTTTTCTTTATTGCAACAAAGGGAATGAATATGTCAGAACACCAAAACATTAGCACGTTAATAAACCCGGACGCTCTGTATCAAATTCTAAGATACTAAAGTTCACATGAGACTGATAGAATTACATACAGATTCGCATGGTGAATAAGAGTTTCTAAAGCAAAAAACATACATTGTTTTTACGTGTGTGTGTGTGTGTGTGTGTGTGTGTGTGTGTGTGTGTGTGTGTGTGTGTGTGAGAGTGAGAGAGGAGAGAGAGAGAGAGAGAGAGAGAGAGAGAGAGAGAGAGAGAGAAGAGAGAGAGAATGTGTGTGTGTGTACCACTGCTACGATAGGAAAACGTAAAATAAAAACAAACGAACGATCGGAAAAGGTAGACTAAATGTACAATAGTAAACAAGTAGGACAACTCTTGCTCCCATAATGAAATGAATCCAGGCCCATAACTACTACAAACGAATGCTGCTTACGGCAACTTATCGCCTTGCAGAGATGACAGCACAGAGCACACAGACTATTGACATCAAAAGTCTAACTTCAGTGCCAGAATACTTTTCTGTTTTTTGCTCGCAGAAATTCTGGTCTGTATGTACAATTCTTAATCCATTCCATCTGAATAACCTTGATTTTTAGCAGCTGTCTATCAAGGCATTTAAACTGGTCACTGAAAAGAATGTTGAGAATGCACAAGATGGCGGTCCAAGGCTTACTTTCCGTTTCTCTTAAAGGTCTGTGTTCTGTGAGCGAGTCGAAGCGATCAGACTTGACAGCCCCAAATCGAGGACTGCCTTTTTTCCTGAATTGATCTTTTGTCTGTGCGTCTTCTAGCCTTGCTCTCTGCCACATCTTCGTCATTAATCCTGATGCAACACTTGTTGTTTATGTTCTTCAGTGTGCATCCGCTTTGTAGTTCCCCACTCTCATCAGCGTAGCGATATCTTTCATGATTCAGACCTTTTTAAGGGGGCGAGATCTTTTCAGGCAGGCAACACTACGAAAACAAAAAAATGATCCAGAAAAAAGTCTTAAGAAAAGGGAATAGTTACATGAAAGTAATCCTAAGCAGACGAAGTCAGAAGTGTTCCAGACACAGTAAGTTCTTACTGGTGAGAGCCCTTACTGAGAGACGAGTATCATACACGCAAATGTACGGTAAAACAAACAAACAAAAAAAAATCTTAAAAGAGTGAAACGATTTGCTGGGAAACAAGTCTAATAAACACAAAGACAAACATGTTCACGAAAAATGAACAATTTTCTTTTCGGGGGACACTTTTTTCTTCGGTTCGTAACCAATGCATTCAGACCAAAAAAAAAAAAAAAAAGCACTAAACATACACACACACGCAACGCATCTCTGTTCATTTAAGTCATAATATTAGCCACGTCAAAATGAAAACAAAACAAGCATAAAAGGCACAATATACAAAAATCACATTCACACTATAAGCAAATTCTCCTTCCATGATGGGTACCCATAGCAACAGTCAAATACCAACTTTAATTCAAACATTGGATCACTTCCAATCAGATGAAGGAAATAAAGCGAAACGCAGGAAAATAGACATATCTCAGGTAAGAAAATGGTTTTGTATATTCTCTTTAAAGCTTCGGCATTTTACTGGGACACACTTCTTGTATGAACGTTGACACAGAAAAACTGAACACTAAAGATGAAGAATTTTGAAGGGAATAAATCTTTGTTAGGTGGTTAAAAAAAAAAGCACCATGACAAAGTTATTCCTTTATTCTACAGACAAATTCTTTAAAGGTCGGGAGTTTTCATTCGTAAATTAATCAAACGATCACGAAGACAAAAAATATCAAAGGGCAAAAAAAAAAAAAAAAAAAAAAAGCTATAATTTTTAACTGGGGATAAATGTAATGAACACAAAAAGGACATGTCACAAAAAGGACATGTCACAAAAAGGACATGTCACTCAGGCACGAGGACTAGGAACTGAGGAGTGGAGAGGGGTGGGGGTGGGGGTGGGGGGAGCGTGAGGGTGAAATGTACTCCGCTTTAGGTTTCGGTCACGGATGAATCGGACGGCACGCCAGCGGGTCTGAAAGAAGTTGACTGTACGACATAATGGCTGGCAATGAGCAGGTTGTCGAGAATGAAGGTGGAAGGGAAGGTGGGGATAAGGACAGAGACAGAAAAGAAACACGGCAGTTGGGCAAGAAAGAGAGAGGGGTGGGGGGGGGGGGGGGTAAGGAGAGGAGGGGGAGAGCAGAGAGAGAGAGAGAGGAGAGAGAGAGAGAGAGAGAGAGAGAGAGAGAGAGAGAGAGAGAGAGAGAGAGAGAGATATCGCGCGCGCGCGCACACACACAC
>JADBJO010008572.1:90000-94359 GCA_016801955.1 Conus betulinus
TGTCGTTCAGTCAACACTACTTTTTACTACATGTGTCTTTCAGTCAACACTACTTTTCACTACATGTGTTGTTCAGTCAACACTACTTTTCACTACATGTGTCGTTCAGTCGACACTACGTTTCACTACATGTGTTGTTCAGTCAACACTACGTTTTACTACGTGTGTCGTTCAGTCAACACTACGTTTTACTACGTGTGTCGTCGTTCAGTCAACACTACTTTTTACTACATGTGTCGTTCAGTCAACACCACTTTTCACTACATGTGTCGTTCAGTGAACACTACTTTTCACTACATGTGTCGTTCAGTGAACACTACCTTTTACTACATGTGTTGTTCAGTCAACACTACTTTTCACTACATGTGTTGTTCAGTCAACACTACCTTTTACTACATGTGTTGTTCAGTCAACACTACCTTTTACTACATTTGTCGTTCAGTCAACACTACTTTTATAAGTGTGTCGTTCAGTCAACAGGACTTTTTAATACATGTGTCGTTCAGTCAACACTACAGTTTACTACAGCTGTCATTCGGCTGGTGCTATTTTTGACCATCTAGAACTTCTGTTTTATTTCTCTACTGTGAGATTATTATTTTTTTTCTGGAAGTTTTGGGCTTACATGATATTTACCGGAAGCATTTCACAGCAGACTCAATAACGACCTTGTTCATAGACGTCCCACCAGATGCAATTTTTTTAAATTTTAAAAGAAGTTAACATTTTCATTTAATCTGAAACTGAATGGAGAAGAGTTACGTTTCTAAACTTTTTATCAATGTTAAAATCATTTCCTTTTTTTTTTTCTTTTTTTTCTTTTTTTTTTTTTATTATCATTATTTATTATTTTTTTTTTTTGCTTTTTCAACAATTACACAGGGATGTTTTTTAAACGTGTTGGCAGCCCGGATATGGCCCTATGCGGTCAGCTGGCTGCTGCACGCAGTGTGACTCGACTTGACTCCTAGAACACATACCACAAACAGTCCTTAGACTCTAACTGAAGAGTAACCTTCGAAGTGTGGCGAATGAATATTATATGTTGACCGACCAGTTTCTATTTCCATTTATAGTGTACTGGGGGCAGGGGTGAAGGATCCGTGGTGGCCGGATGATGGTGGGGTAGGGAAAAGTGAAGAGTGGTGCATTATTGGAAAAGATTCCATTTTGACCAGTACCTTTCACAGACAGAATCTTGACCTTGAGTTGCATCAAGGATCAAGCGGACTGTGCAGCGAGAATAAAGAAAAACCTGAATCCAAAAACCCAGGCAGTTATAATTTGTTTTTCTCATCATCATCATCATCATTTCTCTCTCTCTCTCTCTCTCTCTCTCTCTCTCTCTCTCTCTCTCTCTCTCTCTCTCTCTCTCATACACGCACACACACACACACACACACACACACACACACACACACACACACACACACACACACGCACGCACGCACGCACGCACGCACAGACAGACATATTTTTAATACTACGCAGCATTAGTGCGCAAGTTACGCATGTTAGTGAGAGAGACAGAGACAGAGAGACAGACACACAGACAAAGACAGTGTGCGTGTGTGTGTGTGTGTGTGTGTGTGTGTGTGTGTGTGTGTGTGTGTAAAAGGTCTTTGTGGTATGTTCCATTATGCTTGATGTGCCACATTAAACACCTCAAAACCTCTTGCCAGAAAGCTCTGAATATTCTGCGGGTCGTAGCACACACTGACTGGGGCGCTGATAAGAAAACTTTGCTGCACCTCTACAGAGCCTTGGTCCGTTCCAAACTGGACTATGGTTGTGCTGTGTACGGCTCTGCCAGACCGTCGTATCTAAAACTCTTGGACCCTATCCACCATCAAGGGCTTCGTCTCTGTCTTGGAGCATTCCGCACCACCCCTGTGTACAGCCTGTACGCAGAGGCAGGTGAACCTTCACTGTCCAACCGCAGGCTGAAACTGTCTTTGATTTACTACGTCAGACTGTTCTCCGAACCTGGAAACCCTGCCTATGACTGTGTCTTTGACCCTCAGTTCAAGCAAATTTGAAAACAAACCTAACTGTATTCCGCCGTTGGTCTTCGTATGCAGCCTCACGCACGGAATGCAGGTCTAGACCTAGGAGTTGTGTCCGATTTTTCCAAGTTTCCAAATCAACCTCCGTGGACCTTTTTCACACCAGAGATTCGTTTTGATCTTGCAGCTTTTCGCAAAGAGTCCACCAGCTCTCTGGCATACAAGGCTTTGTATGCTGACCTCTGTTCGAAACTCTCATCCTATCAGAAAATTTTCACTGACGGTTCCAAGTCTGAAGATGGAGTGGCCTGTGCAGCCTACTGCCCTGGTGCTCCTTCTCAAATACTGTTAGAACATATTCCTTCAGACGCCTCTGCTTACTCTGCTGAACTTACAGCTCTGGTTCTGGCACTGCGGATAATCTCCAATCTACGAAGAGAGGGACTTTCTGGTTTTGTCGGATTCACTGTCAGCTTTGGAGGCCATAGCTGGCCGCAACCTTCAGCACCCCGAACTTTTACACTTTTTTGAACTTTTTACCAAGTTGAAAGCGGAGGGTTACAACATTCTTTTGGATTTGGGTTCCTGGTCATGTTGGCATCGGAGGGAACGAAATGGTGGATCGTTTGGCCAAGAATGCCACAAGAGAGAAACTGTCAAACACACCTATCCCCTGCTCAGATTTGAAACCCAAAATTAACGATTATGTCAGAGACCTCTGGCAGGGAGGATTGGAATACACAGACATAACAAACTCTTTCAGATCCGTCCAAACCTAAAGGAGTTCCTCTCATCTTCGTCTGGTGGTCGTAAAGAAGAAACAGTTCTGTGCCGGCTGCACACCGGCCCATTCATATTTTACCCATTCCTACCTTTTAAAGAGTGAAGAAGCTCCTTGGTGCATTCCGTGTCATGTGCCACTCACAATGAAACATATTCTTTTAGAGTGTTGGGATTTGCACGATGTGAGACACAAACATTTTACAGCAGATTCCATGAAAACCTTGTTCAGAGATGTTCCGCCTGACGCGATCTTTGAGTTCTTGAAAGAGGTTAACATTTTTCATCGGATCTGAGATTTTACAGTGGAAAGATTTTTAACAAAGTTTTTGGATGAGATTTTAGACGATGTCTTTTAAAGAATTGTGTGGATGAATGACCTGTGAGTTGATTTTAACGTGGTGACAGCCCTGATATGGCCCTTTGCGGTAGGTCCGTGTGGTGTCCCTCTTACACGATACACGATAATTTATTTGTCCTCAGAGAATACAAGGAAAATTTGTTTGTGGTGCCATTATCAAAATTCACATATCGCAACAAATTATAAACAAATTTATCAGTAAAAAAATATTCCACTCTTTTGCACTGTGGTACAATCTTTTCGGATTTGATTTGTCTGATCGGGTGGACACACACCACAATTAGGATTTGGCTCAAAATCACTATAATTATAGTCTTTCTACACATTTACAGGCATAACATAAATCTGAAGCAAACACTGAAATTAAACTGATGATAGATCGAATGAACCCCCCCCCCTCCCCCCCGCTCCCCAACCAATCATTGTATTTGTTTTCAGGGATTTCTGCCAGTGAAATCATTCACAATCTATAAAATACATGGGCTGTCTCTTACTTCACGTCACATTTCAAGCCTTCCCGCTCCTCCGTGATCCAGTTTTTTTGCGTCAGATGGTTTCCCCCGAAAACGGTCCCATCACTTTCATCTTAATTTTTCTACCTGGAACTACCTGGCATGTACCCCCTGGCGAGTATATGACGAGCATATGAAAGAAAAAAAAAAGAAGATAAATCTACTTTCGAATACAATACAAATTCTCAAAACAATGTAGATGTGCATATCTATAGATACTCTACCCTTTAAGCAAAGCCTTGGCGCATTAAGTGTTAGTGTACAGCCTGTCTGTTGGCTCGATTCCCAACAGTTCTTAGAGCTTAGAGCTCGTTCTCTCTCTCTCTCTCTCTCTCTCTCTCTCTCTCTCTCTCTCTCTCTCTCTCTCTCTCTCTGTGTCTCTCTCTCTCTTCTCTCTCTCTCCTCTCTCTCTCTCTCTCTCTCTCTCTCTCTCTCTCTCTCGTGACATACAGCCCTGCCCTTCTCTTGAATGCCTGTATTGCCTCGATCGTCAAAAAGTCATTGAGCTTTTTCTTTTTTTGCTTTTTATTCAAACGTCGCACATGTCTTCTTCCTTGGACATTATGAAAAGACCTTTTCTTCTCGCTTTTTAAAACTGACATGTAGAGGGGTGAGAGGGAAGGGAAAAGGGAGGGTGGAGGGGGGGGGGGGTATGGCAAGATGGAGGCGAGTGTGGGCGTGGGGTGTATGGTGGTGGTAT
>JADBJO010008573.1:5000-10000 GCA_016801955.1 Conus betulinus
GTGTGTGTGTTGTTCTTCAGTTTAACGTCTTCCCACTAAAAGTGATATTAGACGATGTGAGTGTGTGTGAGTGTGCGTGCACGCATGCGTGTGTGTGTATATGTGTGTGTGTATGTGTGTGTGTGTGTGTGTGTGTGTGTGTGTGTGTGTGTGTGCGTGCGTGCGTGCGTGCGTGCGTGCGTGCGTGCGTGCGTGTGTGTGTGTGTGTGTGTGTGTGTGTGTGTGTGTGTGTGTGTGTGTGTGTGTGTGTGAACATGATGAGCATGCCTGTATGATTCAATTACAATAAGAAATAAAGCAACCCCCCCCCCCCCCCCCCCCCCCCCCCCCCCCCGCTCCTCGGGAAAACTTTATTTAAAGTGAAAAAAAAATTCCAATTACACAATATGTACAACTATAGGGAGAGCGTCCAATGGACCACTTTGTCAGTTCTTGAGCACTGTCAATTCATATTTGGATAGGTAGTACGATGCAGGTCAATTAGTGTGTAGAAGGACGAACGGGTTAACCACTCAAGAAAAATGTTAAACAAGTTTAAAGATAAATACTATCTGAACTACGTGACAAACTTTTGCAAATTGTGTAAAGATAAAACCAGTCATTTAATAATCTAGATAGAGACAGGGAACCGGATCCATCAGATGGAGTATCGTCACCAGATTTGCTAATAATTTCCTTTCGCTCTTGGACAGTAAATTAATAGATGTTCAACTCCAACTCTTTCTCCACACATACATTTAACATTTTTTTTGCTGAATTTTGTTCGAAGTGAATTCAACGCATTCTGTGCATTAAGCTTTGTATTTCTCTAGGTAGGAAGACAAGGTCGGGTCTTGATGAGGCCAATACATTTTTTTCAGAATAGGGTTCAATACAGTTGCGGTAATAGTTAATTTCTGAGTTCTCTAATACATTTCTGAATTTTTTTTACAGGACGTGTTTGTGTGTGTGTGTGTGTGTGTGTGTGTGTGTGTGTGTGTGTGTGTGTAAGACACAAAAGAATACATGTCTATCGATTTCAGAGACAGACAGAGACGGAGACACAGGCAGAGACATAGAGATCCCCAAAACAACAAAAAATCCACACACACACACACACACACACACAAACGTGCGCGCGCGCACGCACGCACGCATGCACACACACACACAGACAAACATTTATGCTCGTTCAAGCACAAAACACCCGCAGACAGACTTTTTTTTTTAATTCAGGAAACACTTTATTAGTGAATACCTTTGAAAATAGGATAGTTTTAAGAAACACACACAACACCTACACACAATGTATTTAACAAAGCAGAAACACTGGCATCATATCTAAAAGCATCCGATTAAATAGTGCGAGTAGTTAAATACAGTTCTCATAACTTGAGTGAAGAATTCTACGCATCTGTGGAAAACTCACTATAAACTGACGTTCCCACATATGCTTACCTAGAATAGAAAACACACGTACGGAAATGTCTACACAGAATGTAACGTATGTCTTTAAGGTTATTATGGGGACATGTGTTTAATATTATGAAAACACAGATGAAGAAATAGACTTCCATTGTGCAGAATAAGTTCAACTCACTTGTGTGTACTGACAGATGAACGTTAATGTGAATACACTGAAACAGGGGAAAGGCAACAGCATAAACACTTATAAGATCTATGTATGTGACACGCGTTACCAAAGTCATGGTCCTTAAATGAAACATTCACTTTTAGTTGTGTTACACACACACACATATATATATGCATAACAGTTAATTAGTGGGGGGAAAACAAATGCAGGTTAACAATTCTTCCATCATTCGCAATAATGACTTGGCACTGGCAAAGACCAGAAATTTAGAAAAAAAAAAATATATATATATATATATATATATATATATATTAAAAATGCTGCTAAAACGCCTAATAAAAATCTTAAGGTGCTCAACCCCTTGGGGAGCAACATCTGTTAAAATAGTATGATAAAAGGAAGTTTTAAAAAGCTTATAGTGTCCAAGAAGGAGACACTCACCAATGGGAAGAAAACTCCCTAACACATAACTTCTGGTCAGATACCAGTATTTCGAAACCGTCCTAATACATAACTTCTGGTCGGATATCAGTATTTCGAAACTTCTGGTCGGATACCAGTATTTTGAAACCTGATTGTTTCTCCTCAAAGACCGTGGAAAGTGGTAACTTAACTCCTCTGCCTTTTCGGTTTTAAGAAGAATGCTATCTCAGAAAAAGGCTGGTGTGCAATACCATAGTATGTTTGTTGAGTTCAAAAAAAAAAAACCAACCAAAGGTGCCACCCAAGAAGCAAAAGAAAATCATGAAAGAGCAAAACAAGCTACATTTTCTATTGAAAAGTTGAAAATATAAAAAGATAACCTCTTAAGACACAAGTGCTTGCAGTCTTTGCAACACCAAGCTGCTCTGTAAGTTGCTGGAATGGTGCTCAGTTTCTTATCCTTTGGAATTTATTAGTCAATTATAATTTAGTCCCTTGCGGAGTCATTCCAAGAAGTGGCCCTCAGCACTTGTGTCTTAAGAGGTTATCTTTTTATATATTTTCAACTTTTTCACTAGAAAATGTAGCTTGTTTTGCTCTTTCATGATTTTCTTCCCTCCCCCCCCCCCCCCCCCCTCCCTCCCCCGACACACTCACACACAAACATGATAATTTAGTCATATGCTTATGCACCAGAAGCTGAGTTTAAGTAAAAACATAGACGTCACACTTTCTGTACATCCATTGCCCCCACTCCTCACCCCATCCCCTTCCCTTCTGAAAAGAACCAAAACTTTATTGATCCTGGTTTTATGAGCACATAGGTCAAACTGATTATTTGCTTTCCAAATTCCGCCACTCCGGCTATGTCTTTTGCTAGCCATTCAATCATATGCTTACATCTGATTTTTGCGTTAGCTGTGCAAATAACATGTTAATCACAAATGGGTGAAAAGAAGAAAGGGAAGCAGACTACAAGGGTGTCAGAAAAGAAAAAAAAATGACAACAACAGATACACCGGAACCAAAAAGTGACATAGAATATACAAAAATAACGATGGGTGGGGGTGGGGGGGGTGGTAGGAGATTTAACGATGTGTTAACAAAAGAAGTAAGGACAGAGAAAGAGTGTCATCAAATCGGCCAGTCTCTGTTGGACAATGAGTGAAAATAACACAGAAGAAAACGACATGGGAGATAATGACAACGGAAACAGACAGGGAAACGGAAATGAAGTCAACACAGGTTATCGTCACTTCCGAAAGGCACATGGTACCGTGTGAATTCAAACTGAAATCGAAAGCTATACATTTTGGAACGACTGTGTTACATAACACTGACAGTTAACACATATTTCAGTTTAACGTCAGCACGAACACTTCAATAGGATGTCATGCTTACCCTCTGCGAACACGACAGTGCAGGGCATGAAACACACAAAATGTGTGTTTTTTGGGGGGGGGGGGGGGGGGGGGGGCTAAGTGGAGAGCGGCCATTTAGATCTGAGCACTATCTATATTTCAGTTGTAGCTGAAATCAGACGATGGTTAGGAAATAACTGATGTGAAAGATACGTTGGTGTCAGGTGCGCGCTTGGTATGGCCAGCAGATCAAAATCAGAACATGGAGGTACGCTATACGTTCCAGAAAGCTGCATTACTAGGATTTCAATCAGTCATCCCGTTTATGAACATAGCGTCTAGTAGAGAGAAAAATGTATCTGATGTCATCATTGTTACTTTTGTGAAGCTGACCAATGACATCGTACAAGGCTGAGGGAATCTGTGACGCCCCCTCGCCCGTCATGGGGTCACTATGACTTCCAGTTACAAGCGTTATGGCACTGTCTGGGCTATAGTACTAGAGCTGGTCAGGAAGAAATTAAAAAAAAAAAAAAAAGTATCCCAATGATGATTTTGACCAAGCATAATTATGCCCTCTGCCCATGGCAATTGTGCTCAGGAACATAATTGCAAACCGAAGTTTAATCATCATTCCCGTGCTGATCGGAAAGAAACTGATAAACCGGATCAAGATAAAAGGGATCTGTTTTTTTTTAAGCATGTGTAAGCTCGTGCCTGACTGATACTTTAAATTGAAAATACTTCTTTCTTTTATTTCATTGAAACAAAATAATACATCGTACACGAAACACGGTGCTGATGACTTAGAATTATACTTTCAAACGAATTCAGCGTCGATTTAGTGCCTCTGTCCAGTTATCCCCGAATCAGTCAGTGTGTGTGTGTGTGGTGTGTGTGTGTGTGTGTGTGTGTGTGTGTGTGGGGGGGGGGGGGGGGGGGGGGGGAGACGGATGATGATAAAACAAGCTTTATTCAACGTATTCAGATCACGTGTTTTTTATTTCATGATTGTATGTACTTGCAACAAAAGCAATACTGAGACCAGTTATCCTCATTTTTTTTCTTAACAGCTTCAAAAAACATTTTTAAATATTGAGGAAATCTACATGAAAATCAATAGCTGTGTAACAAAATTCAATATGCTTTGCTATGCATTACTGCGATTCTTACATATTCAAAGAAATGAGAAACAGAAAACTGAGAGTCAAAAAGTTTGCCATTATCATGCAAGTTATCAGTTCTAAAATCGCCAAACGTCAAGAGTCAGGCATATTTGACACAGCAGTTTCTTACTTTGTCCGGACAGGCATGTTTAAAAACCTAGCGTCACACGGCTACTGGGTGAGTTTAACGTACAGGAACACGACGCTGTGTCCTTTTCAAGAATAAGGAGTGTGACCGATTTCTGTTGGATCTTTTCGGCTAGATATATTTCACTTTGCTTTTGTGACGAACTCTGAAACCCGATGTATACGCTTCAAATCTTCCCCATTGTCTCCTGTTCTTCATCCGTGGCATGAGAATGACCAGTAAGCTTCATCAGATCCCTGTCCGACACTAAACCAGCCCCTGAACCACATGGCGTTGATTTCCATCGCCTGCTCAGATGACCATGTTTGCATATCGCCCTTCAGTTTCTC